>VZSC01001927.1:193780-258382 GCA_013398225.1 Steatornis caripensis
TTGAAGTCCCCCATGAGCACCAGGGCCTGTGACTGCGAGGCAACTTCCAGCTGTCTGTAGAAGGCCTCGTCAAGTTCCTCTTCCTGATCAGGTGGCCTATAGTAAACACCCACAACAGTGTCACCTGTATTGGCCTGCCCTCTAATTCTTACCCATAGGCTCTCGACTCGTTCTTCATCCACCCCTAGGCAGAGCTCGATACATTCCAGTTGCTCTCTGACATAAAGAGCAACTCCACCACCCCGGCATACCCCAGCATGGTAATGACTGGAGGCTCTGTAGCCAGGTTTTGATTTCCACTGCTACCTGACATCTCCCCATTCGGCAATACCAGCTTCTTATAGGTAAAAATTCTTCATTCCACTAACGGACAAGCTCTGTGCCAGTTTTCTGCCCTCTGTACAGGCTATTACTTGCCCATCACAGCTGTGTTTCCTCCTTTGTCTGTTTCAGGAGCATAATTATCATGGGGCAGGGATAAAATCACCATCTACACAATAAAAATGAGAGGCAGCATTTTCTCAACAAGGAGGCCATAGCTGTACTATTTAGCAAGACATAACCAGCACCCTGAGAGGTTACTAACTATAAGCCAAAGAAAAACGTCACTTTTCAGAAGCCAAGTTTTGCCAGAAGTGCCATTTATAGCAAGGTTTCACACAGGTACTTGCAATCAGTGAATAATGTTCTGCACACATACAAGCTTTTGTGAAATCAGGACCTAAATAAATTCAGAAATACAGATTGAAACATCCACAGGACTACTGATGTATCACACAATGCTGAGTACATTTTAAGATGCTCTTATTTTCTACCAGCATTGTATGAAAATACACTATTATTCATAAAATGAGAGCACAGCAGAATCATGGGTTTATTCAGAAGTTTAGTGGCATTGCAGTGTATTACCAAATCTATGTTCCCATCAGATGAAATATACCACACTTTAGATTAGCATTTAATGCAGATATTTGTAGCCTGAAGGAATAATAAATGAAACTAATGAAGTTTAATAATTCAAGAGAACCTGGCATGCCTGATTGCTACATAAAGGCTAATTATCTTTCTCCTTCTCTTCCAAATCTCCCCCTCCCAATAAAAATTATTCTGCAAACATCAAAAAAATGTAAATACATTAAGAAAAAAAATCATAATAACTATCCCCTTCAACACACAGAAAACACCTTGGGACAGATTTACAGCTGATGCAAATTTGACTAAAATCCTACAGACTTTAAAAGAGCAATGCCTGTTTTCACAAGGAGTCAGCTTAGTCATAAAGGAGATTCATTTTCTTATATGTTATCTCATCATAGAAATAGGACCCAAAAAGCTACCTTAGACAGATCTTACTAAATCCAAGTCACCAGCTGCACTGCAGCAGAGACTTCAAATTTTGCAGTATCTGTACCATTTGGTTCATGCATGTTGGCACACAGTGATGTTTAATGAAGATCTACTTCATTCAGCAGTGGCATGTTTAAAAGCATGAATACTTCTAGAAAACTACTGCCCTCTTCTTTCCTCGCATTTCCTGGTCAGAGCTATTATCAAAACACAAGTATAAACTAACTACTTAAAACCTGTAATAGTATCCTAGACTGACAGAAAAATAATTCATCAGTAAAGAGAAGATAAAATTGAGAGAAGGTTTTATCAGAAGCACTGGACTCAAGAAGGGAAATATACATGTGAAGAGTTTGCCCTGGATGCAAGTTATTCAGCATGAAGTACTCCAGACTAGCAGGTACCTCTACAGGAAGCCACATGCAAAGTGCTTCTTTCTAGCAAAGATGTACAACCAAATTAAAAAAAAAAAAAGCAATCCTAGCTTCACCATTCGTTTTCTTCCAAAATCCACTTTGAGCCAATACTCTTTTGCCAAGGTGAAGAGTTAAAGAAAGTACTCTTTAACAGATGATTAATTTTCTTCGCTGTACAGTGAAAATCTTTAGAGCCAGAGGTTGACTTAGATTACCTTGCTAACTAATAAAGAGAGCAGATTTTTAATTAGGTTGCCTAAAGCTCATTCTTCCTTCATTATTTATAATTCTTCTTTTGCAGTACAATTACTACCACTAACATATATATATATAAAATTAAAAAAAATACACATATACATATATAGATATACAGAGAGAACATCACGTCAGTGAGAAGCAGACACATTTTCTTCTCCTGCACAGGCACTTCTACCCAAGAGTAACGGTGCAAAAAGAGACCTGGCATGTGCAAACATCAGCTTTGCTCTTCTTCAGATCCCTCTTTTCCTGGGACATCTACCAGATGGATACATTTAATAGGCAGGCTGCCCCATAGCATTTCTTCTCATTGCCTACATCCATTTGGCATCCGTGGTTTGACTGGAAGCTCTTCCAGGCAAGGCTATTTTCTCTTGTACAGTGCCTAGCACACTGGGCCCTGGCCAGCAATGATGGATTCTCAGCAGCATCATTAAAACCACCTTTTTTTTTTTGTAAAATATGTACAACATTTGCCCATAGAGTAACAATGAACAAGGGTAGCGCCCATATTCATGTTTGGAATTACCAGAGACGGTAGGTTCCACATGTATATAGCGTGGGATGTGCCAACAGCTGTATACAGGCTGTGAATTATTTACACATCTACCGTTACTCATTGCAGATGATTTGCCTTTGCTCACTAAGTCCCATGCCTGCTCATTTACTACAAGCATTGGGGAGACTGGGTTAAGCCAGCAAACATCAACCCAAAACATGGGAAAGACTTGCATCTCACAGAGGACTGGATGTACAGCAGCACTGAGGAGCAAGCTGGGGGAACAGTGCTGCGACAGGCAAGAGAGGTACGAAAGCCAAGCAGCTCATCACTATTTTCAGGCAAAGATGGCTACTGAACACAAGCAAGTAGAATATAAGCCTAGACGCCACTAAAACAAATTTACTTCCCAGGCTAAAAGGCTTGTTTGCCGGTTCTTCAATTGTGGCAACCACTGCTTATCCCAAAACCTGCAAAGGCTTCACACTTTCCCCAGTACTTGATTTTGTGAGAGTCTTTGGGACAGGCTTTGTTGTTTTACTTCACCTGACTGTAGTTCTGTCATGCAGGTTTCTTCTTTTTCCTCAGCCGTGCCCAGAGAGAGCATTTAAGGCAAATAATTACATATGCACAGCACGTCCTCCTTCTATTGTCTACTATGCTTTTTCAAAGTTTAATAAGACTCTGAAAAAAAAATGAGCATTCTTGTTCAGTTGCATCTGGTTGTAACGAAGTCACGGATTTTTTTTGTTTGGTTTGGTTGTTGTTGGTTGGTTGTTTTTTTCCAAAGAGTTTAATTAATTCACTGTAGCATCCCACCTATGCAGATACACTGCTATCTCTATTTTGGCAAAAGGCAAAAAAAAGTTTGTGGCATCACTCATTTGCATTGTAGCAGTCCTAAAAGCCCTGTCATTGACCAGGCAATATCTTTGTAGCCAAACACATGAAGAGCATCTCCGGCCAGTGAGCTCATAATCTAATCTCACAGGGAAGTTTATCTTTTGTTTAGGAAAAAAGCTTATTTGGTTCAGGAATGACTTTCCTCCATGTACTCTACATGCACAAATCAAAAAACCTGATGCCAATTCATAGGAAAAGGAAGTCCAGTGGAAGGAGAAAAAAAAACCCAACCCACATTTGCTTTTTGCTTTAAAGCACATAAAAGGGAGAGTAGAAGGCAGGCGGACAGGCTATTTGAGTAGCTTATAAACATACGGTACAACAGCTTCCCAGTAGGAATGCATAGGTTAGTTTTCTGCTCAGATACACTGGCACGCAAGGTCCCTGCTGCAGGAGGAAGGACACTGCTAAGGGCCATTTCTTTGCAGCATGGATGCAGAGAAACAACTTAGGATAATCAACTCCACAAAACAGACAACTCCACAGCTACAGTGAAAAACACACTTTGTGGCTTTTCTGCAACATACCCACCAAAAATTCATGCTCAGGGACCCATACAACATTCTTATCACTCTGGCTGTCTGCAACTGAAGTGAAGACATCTGGGGTCACAGGTACAGGAATAAATTAGTACAGAACTGTGCCTACTTTTATGCAAGACCCTCTCTTTTGTTCAGGTTGGCATATTTAGGCTAATTGTGGGTAAAACCGGACAACAGCGAGGTCAGACTTTGAGATGGCCAGTAACAGGTCAGACATACTGATTCCAGGATACGCAGCAAATTGCTAGAGATCCTCCTGCCTCACTCAAGAGAGCTTTCTCACCATCGGGTTTATAAGATTGAAATTACCTAATTCCCAAATGATTCTTTTTAACAGTCTGGTTACTTGCCTTTTGTGAAACTCTGATATAATGTTTTATTGCTTGAAGTGGGTCAAGCCTTCGCACAGAAGGTTTTATGGGAATTACTCAGCAGAAGTTCGGATTCTCAACAGTATTACAGTACACTCAGATTTTCCCTCCCTGATTCTGCAATGACAGGAGCCCATGTCCTTCCTTTGGCAGCTTGCCACATCTGGCTAGTGGCTCCTCAGACATTTGAATTTTGTATTCCTAGAAATCTTGTATTCAAGTCTTCAAAATATGCCATCTCCCCAGAACATGGAATGTATTTGTGAGACAGCAACAAGACCCTTCTCTACTTAAGCCTGACACACTAGAGCATAAATTCTTGTTATGGATACTTACAACCGTGTGTTGAAGGCACACTTCAAAAGAACACACAAAACCAGCTAACGCAGAATTGTGTCACCCACTGAGTTACCTCCTATTTTAGTTTGCTCATGAGGGGCTGTGTTGGGTCTGTGTGGCGGGGCTTTGGTAACAAGGGAAGGGGCTACATGGGTGGGTGACCCCTGTAAGAAGCTGCTCGAAGCTCCTGGGGGTTGAGACCTGCAGCAGAGGAAGGAGGGGGATGTGAGAGAAACACCTGTGCAGGTACTGGGAGTCAGTGAGGAAGGAGGGGGGAGGAGGTAGCCAGAGCAGAGATTCCCCTGCAGCCCGCAGGGAGAAGGCAGGCTGTACCCCTGCAGCCCATAGAGGATTGCGGTGGAGCAGCCCATGAAGGACCATGGCAAGGCAGAGACGGACCTGCAGCCTGTGGAGGACCCCACGCAAGTGTAGGTGCCTGCTCCTGAAGCAGACCGCAACTGTATGGGCAGCCCGTGCTGGGTTGGTGCGTTCCTGAGGGGCTGCACCATGTGGGAAGGACTCCTATCAGAGTGGTTTGAGAGGGACTGTCTGCCATGGGAGGGACTCCACGCTGGAGCAGGGGAAGCGTGTGAGCAGCCCCCCCGGCCTGAGAAGGAAGGAGCGGCAGGGACAGCATGTGGGGAACCGACTTCACCCCCCATTCCCCGTGCCCCTGAGGGGGGAGGAGGGAAAGACAGGGGGTAGGGGGTGGAGAAAGGTATTTGTTTTGAAGATCTGGCTTTTTGTGTCTCCTTATCCTGCTTTGATTTGATGACTGATTAAATTTAATTTTTTCCCCAAGTTGAGTCTGTCTTTTGCCCATGGCTATAATTGGTGAGTGAACCCTCCCTGTCTGTGTCTCGACCCTAAACCATGACAGGGGCCCTGATACAGAGCTTGTGATGACCAGCAAGTCTTTCCTTCCTCACTGAGCAGAGACAACGAATGCAAAATTTGCACGTGTACACACGCGGCTTTAAAGCTGGAAAGCCATACTTGGCACTAGTGAACTTCATGGACATTCAACACACAGTATGTTCTTCCCTACAAGCATTCAGTCATGTGCTTGCAGCGCTCCTGGCAATGCTTATAATTGCCCTTAGTTGATTTACATGTTGCATTTTAAGCACTAGAGATGAGCGCAGAAGTTGCCTGCAGGTTTGAATCCTTTTGAAAACATTGTATATCATGGCAGGGGAGGTAGATGAAACAGTTCCCTGACAATATAACAGCAGGAAGAAAGTTCCCTCCAGTAGTTCTGCAGCTTCTGTTCCATACATCAATGACTAATTTGGACTACTGTAACTTCGCTTAGGCCAATACAGTTGTATGGGGAGGAAGAATTATGCCATTGTGTCTATACAAAGGCCTACTCCCTGCTTGTTGCAAAAACAAGTGCCTTTTAAATATATGTACTCGTGAATTCAGATTAGGCATGAGGAACATTTATATTCTCAGCCAGCCAACAATAACGAGACAGATTCCAATAGTGTTACTGATATGTTTTTGATAGCCTATTACTTCAGTGGGCCACTGTACGAAGTATGTGCTACCCAGTACCAGAAAGGCTACCCAGTACCTAACCCTATATTAGTTAATCACCCATTAAATTTTTGTGAAGGGCCACCTTTTCAACTGCTAAAGGTATGTTCAAAACTAAATACATATGCGGAATTATGGGTATGATCCTGCCAAATAATAGCATACATGTTTCACTCCATATTCAGGATATATCATTTGTAGTATCTGCTTATATTTAAAAACACATGCTTAAGTCTCAAAGAAATTAGTGAGAACTAAATGCCACCCTTTGAATAGATGCTTCTGTCCAGCAAGTCTGTTGGATCGGAGCTCTGATATTTACCAAAATGCATGTTACTAGTTATCGACTCACCAGAAAAAAAATGTAATTCCTTCAGTACCTCTTCATGCAAATTTTAATCACTTTTTCAATGTCAAACCTTTAATTACGCCATTTCTAGGAAGCAGCGTGAACAGGCCATTAGCAATGCAGTCATAGAACAAAACTTTATTAGGAAAATGACACTTTCACTTCACTACACTCATACATATACCAATGCAGTTAATCTGACACTCATATTCTAAGTAAAAACAAGAAGATACTGCAACAGCACCGAGTTCTGAATGCCCTCAATGATTGTTCATCACAGCTGTAATTTGCACATGTATGCTACAGTAAAATTGTACAGAAATGCCAAGGAGAAAGTCTAAGTTTACCAGAAAGAAGATATGACACTATTTCATTTTTGCTACTGTTACGAAATTTCTGTCAGAAGACACGCTTTCTTCATTTGCATCCACTGCAGGGAAACAGATACTTCTTCATTTTATTTAGGAGAGCACTGGGGCAACTTGTGGAACAACGAACTTGCAGTACTGAAACCTTGAACAAGCAGATGAACCATGATCACAATTGCTTACATTAATTACAAAGCTGACATGCAAGGAACTGGACTCATTCAATGCATACGCTAGTTTGTAGTACCTAGCAGTAAATCGAACCAGTATTATAAATAATGCAGTCCTCTTGGGTATTGGGAACTGCTATTCTCTTACATCTTTCTTCAAACACACTTGTGCAGTCTCCAGGGTTCAGGCTGGACTGCAGAGAATTCCAGCGATATACACCATCACAAGGGTACGGCAAAGCAAGAAAGATGGCAAGCAAAGAGAACAACAATGAAAAGAGGAAAAATACCATTACATTCAAGTTATAAAAGAGTGAACAGAAAACAAATTTTAAACAGTAAGTGGAAAACGCAAGAAAGTTATAGCTAGAGATTAAAAGCATACAGTGGCTAGACCTTGATGACTTGAAGAGAGTTCACTTGAAGAGCCTGAATTGAAACAAAAGCTCCTCCATTTGTATTAGTAATGGAACAACAACCAAGCCTCTGGGCAAAATATGAGCAAAGCACATCAGAGCTGAAGTGCAAGATGTGAAAATTTTATGCTCCATCTTAGAAGTGAAGTGTTTTTATCTGAGGAGGTTATTGTAAACAGTTTTATTTTAGAAGCTGTCCTTTGAGAAGCTACTACACAAAAAGATATGCAGAAGAAAGCAAGATGCTTTTCTCTCTTTGAACTTCGCCTTAACAGAAAAAGTGCTGTGTGCTATTTATAAAGTCAGTGAGCCAATAGCTCTTAAAGGATGCCCACATATTTCTTTTATACTTTTAAGAATCAAAAATAATCAACTGATGCTCCTATGTGAAACTTACGAAGAGCTACCGAGTCTCTTATCGTAAAGCTGTAAGTACAATCCATGAGAGCTCATCTTTAGACATTCAGAAATACAGATGATTTCAATTCCAATTTTAATACCCATGGTCAAAGAAGCCTGTGAATCTCTCATGCACACAAAGAAATTGTCTCCATGAATCTTCCATCTCTTCAATAAGCAATAAAATGCACCTTAATTGTTTTGGAGATTGATAATACTTACTATTTAAAATGGCAATGTGGAAATTGCCAAATGGCAGAAGTGCAGAGACACTACACAACAGGGTGCAGTGAACTTTATGGGCAATGGCAATTGTCATTTTTAGGAATATTAAATTTCACAAGCATCAGTGCTCAGCTGTGACTTTGAGGCCAGCTGGAACAATGAACTAGCTCTTGCTAAAGATGACAATACAGAAGGTTAACCCAAGTTCATCTTAGCTGTTTACGTGACTCCAGTACAGAAGTTGCTCATACCCAGCTTTGATATTCAGGAATCATGCCAAACCTAAAGCACCAGTAGAAGACGACAAATTCCCCTTATTTAATGACCATTTAAAATTCACAAAACAGACTTCTAGAGTCCCACACCCCTCTGCTTCCCGTCTCTGATAGGAACTCACCTCATGCAGTACTGGAATCTGCAATACAAGCTCAGGCCCAGGCCCAGGGACATGCTTTCTCTAACACATCACCTGGCATGTTTGTCCTTTTCTCTTCAGCAGGTTATCTGACCAAGCTGAATTGCATCACAGCAGAAAAAATGTTCATGGATTTTTTTCCCCCCTCACAGCATTTAATAATTAATTCTTTTTTTTCTGCCATACAGACCTGCAAGAATGCTCCACCAGCAACTCCGCCTTCCTCACAAGCTGCTGTAAGTCCAGCTTCTTGGTTTAGTCCCACTAAGTCCAGGAAATAAAACAGGAGCTAAACATTAGCCTCAAACATTAACACACTGAAAACGCACATTAGAACAAGGAAAAATTTCAGGTTCCTTCCTCCATCCTGGGCGATGGAGGTAGACACATGACACCAGACCCAGCCAAGCTCCACGCAACAGCTGCGTGCAGCTCGCCCCACCGGCGCCTCGGCTGCCAGCACAGCAAGAGCCGTGATGCCGGTGCTGTCCCCAACAAACATCCCACAGACACCATGCTAAGGATCTCACCACTGACAGAAATCCTCCACGTAGTACATGCCAGTGGAAGCTTGTTAACTTGTTGTGCAAATTGCACCTGGCTTTTACTCTCACGTGAGATAAACACCCAAAGCGAGGCCACCTTGCCTCCACCGCCTTACCTCCACCACGAGGGCAAGCCCTCAGCTCGGTGGCCGGAGCAGGCTGCTGCCGCCACACACGAGGCCTCGCACCAGCTCCTCGCCAGGCAGACGCCCATACCACAGCCCCCCCATCTCCGCCACGGCCAAACCTCCCGCCCCTGTCTGGGCAGCGCCTTTATGGCCGCGCCCTTCCCGCCACGCAGCTGGCTGCGCGGCCCCTCAGCCCGCCCCTCCTTGCTGCCAGGTGTGGGTGCGGCCGCTGAGGCCGTGGCCGGCCGGTGGCGTCGGGCCGAGCCCGCAGCGAATACCAGCGATCGCAGCTCCTGTATCCACCCAGCGTTTTCTTTACATCCCCCTTTCAGCCCTTAACGGGCTCTGTTGGCCTCCTCTCATCCCATTTCCTTTACCCTCTTGACATCTTTTTGGTTTCAAGAAGCCCAGAAAAAGCAACAAGCCGAAGGGAATTGAGAAAAAGATCAAGCAAACAAAAAGCCTGGTCAGACTCTCCTAAAGGTTAAAAAAAAAAAAACAACCCACAAAATGTACTGATAAATAGCAATTTCCTCTTAACTCCCGAAGTTCTGGCAGCTCTCCTCATTTCTGTGTTCCTGACCTTAAACCGTCCCCTAAGCACCACTGCTGATGGTGCTACCCAGCTGCGGCAGGCAGCCCCGACCCTTACCTGTCATTGAATGAATTGCCCTAGCTCCCAAACCGGACCGAAAAGGGAGCAGAAACAGGTATATACTGATTGAACTCTGGGCCCCAATGCACTTGTCATTTTCTCAAAATGATGAGAAGATCCCAGTAACTACAGCTCTGCTCAGAGAGGTTTCCTCCGCCTACTCACCTCCTGCTAACAGACTTGCACTCTGCAGAGGGTTTGCCGACCCCAAATATTAACGGAGATTCAATGACACCACCCAGCTATCCTTTCCGACCTGGGGAGATGCTGGTGTTCTGCCCTTGACAGTTCTCCTCACAAAAATATCTCAGTTGCCCTATAGAAGACAGCAATAAATTCAGTGACGTACTCAGTGTGTACAGATCCTGGGCTAAGTGTAATTCTACTGACATGCATGAAGTTACATCAGAATTGATTCAGCCCAGTAAGTTAGACTGCAGCTCACTGTCTGCGTCCTTGTTGCCCTTCCAGACTGTGCTCGGTCAGCCCACAAGGACAAGTTCATTCCTTGCTCAAACTCAAGCCTCAAAATGTGCTCCCATGGTCAGGCAGAACAGGCCCACACGCCCAAGTTCACCTGGTGCCTTGGAAGAGTGTAAATACTGTGTTGAGGAGATCTATACACCACCACAGCATGTGCAGACAGGCTAGGCAAAGCCTCCAGCCTGCCAGAGAAAGGCAGAGAGCGCATTTCAGCTATTCCCAAACACGAGCTGTAAAGAAATAGCCTCTGGATTCGATCTGGTGCTCTTATATCATGTAGAGTAGGAATTAGTGACCGAAAGAATCGAAATAATTTTGGTGGAAATGCTCCTGAGAATCGCTGATTTTTTTATTTTTTTTTTTAGTAAGAGGAGGGAGTTTGACTTTGGAGGAAACTCTTTTCTTGTTGATGGTTAGGCACTGTGCCGTTGGCTTCTTGTGATCACTGGGACGTTCAGCAGTAAGCACTCTCTTTGAGTTTCATCGATATTTTCAAGGGTAGGAGAGAACTTCACTCCTTTCGAGTACCACTCAGCAAAGATGAAAAGCTTGTGAGAGTGCCAATTATATAACCTGACTGAGCTGCCTTGTCAGTGAAGAGCTTTGCAGGATGCATTCTGGCTTCACAAGATGGAAATGCAGCTTTTATTCAAGTAGTTTGATTTGGTGACTTCACTGTTTAATCCATGTAGCTGCTGTGATCAGCCAGAAGCAATAACTGAAAGGGAGGTTGCTCCAATTAATTCTACCAGGATGTTACTGTGTTGACTATTCTGTATCTCTTGGGTAGCATGCCAGCGAGACCATTTCAAGACAAGGGTTGATGCATGCCGCACTGGAGACGGCATATGCTTACACTGCATGACAGAGCCCGAAGCTGACATACTGGACATGCCCCAAGTAGGTTCCAACGGTGCAGTGGGCATGCTAGATCTGGCATGGAAGTTGCATAGCCACATTTGTGCTGAATTACATCCAGATCAGTAATGTTTGCTGGCTTATTATTGTGGGCCCTGTACCAAGTCATATATAGCCATACTGTTTCCTAGCCTAAAATGGCTTGTGTGCAGCTGACTGTGTCACTCGGAGACAGCATTTCTCCTTTCCCTGATCTATGGGTATGTGGACTGTATTAGAGTGCCTTAGATTGCCAGGCCTCTGGGACAGGGACAGGCCTTTATTTAGAGGTCTGGGTGGTACCTTCCATCTCGTGGCCTTGCTCTTGAACGCGAGTGCACAAGTGCTCTCGCAGTTTAACGACAGCTCTTCCTCCTGTGGCAGGAGGACAGAGCAATAGAACTGCTTCTCCTACAGAAAGTGAAAGAGGGAAGAACTATCAGCAGAATGTATCCAAAGGAAAACCAATGCTGAGCTTATTAGCCAAGCTGCACGGAAGCTTAAAAATGTATCAGTCTAGACCTGGAAATTTATGATCAAAGCCATAAATTCAGAGTAAATGTATTATGCAGTAGATTTCCAGCTCCACTGAGCTTAGTGGGATTTGTTATTCTGTTAAATGGGCTTTTCCCTCGGAGCACCTTGTTTCATTAGACCATTTAACAGAGGTTTGGGTCAATGAGGTGTGTAAACACGACACAGCCACACCAGCTGCCCCTTTGTTTTGCACACTGAAGTGCTAATTCCTCTTACAGACTCTGAGTGCACATGTGCTGCACTCCATGCACGAGGGCATGCGTGTACCGTGGTCATGGACGCAAGGGGAGGTAGTGGGATTTCTCATTGCTGAAAGCCAAAGAGAAGCTGGAGGGAATTTCACAGGCCCCTTGAGAGATTTAGACTCGCTAATGGTCTCCAGTGTATTTAGAGTTCAAATTGGAACTATATTCCTTGCACTAACAGTGTTGACATCAGGTTCTCCAAAAGCCAACTAGCACTTTGGGACATGATGGATGTATACAGAACTGTTGGTAATTAATAAATTTGATTCATAGCAGGACTAAATGGACCTGACAAAATCAAGGCCCCGAGACTCTCTGTTTCCTGTAAAGTGTCTAAAATCTGTCAACACAGAAAAGAACACACAAGGAAGGCAAAAGAACAAGCTCCATTTCATGGAAGTGAAACCGAGGCATGGAAGCAGCACGTGAGCCTGGCAACAAACCCAGGAGCGAACTTGAGCCCTGCTTATTCACTCAACAGCTGAATGAAGCTCCTTTTCTGGTGGTCCTCACAGGATCCTACCCCATTTTCTGATAAGAAAAGCGATCCTTCCACTCCAGGGCTAATCAGAACATTAATTTTCTGTCAACTTTAATTTTTTAAAATTAGAGTTCTTTGCCAGTCTGACCAGCAAGTTGAAGGTAAATGCTATAACCCTTAGTCAAGCAATGCATCCATTTAGGAGATATTTTGCAACTTTTCATGATACTATCTTGTACCTCACAACTGACTGACCTCCTGTTTGCAATAATTTAATGTTCATATGTAATATTATGAAGTTTCCCAAGGAAAACTTAAAAGCAATCTCAGCAGCTATTAATCTTTGTCACTGAAACTCCATTTATGGCGAAGAACAGAAACCCCACAAAACTGTCAAGGAAAACAAGAAAGTCAATGTGTAAATTCATGACAGCATCAGTAACAACAAATCTAGTGTGAAATGGCATGAGTTTTCCCCAGATATCCATTTTGTAACTTGTATAGAATAGAAATCTTGTTGAAAATTAATGTACAGAACAAGGGCTGAAAAAATTCATAAAAGCTGTGAGACTTGAAAAGAAATGGTTTCTTTCTCTGTTGCTTTCATTTGTGTGTGTATTCATGGCAATGTGTAAATCTAAATACATTCCCAAGCCTGAGGGCAATGTTGATTCAGAAATATAGAACAAAAATTAAAGAATCAATGACCTGCTGAAATAAATGGCAAAACTCCCTTGACTTCAGCATAGACCGATTTTTGCCTCAGATATGTGGGCCAAACTTATCAACAGCCAGAAGGTAGTAAATTTGATCTTTGAAATCCAGTGAACAGGAGGAGAAAAATGATCTTAGCTGTGTCCATCTGTTCTGTAAATTTTTCCTGAAGATATATCAGCCAATGCTCAAAACTTGCTTCCCTACCCCCACCTCGTCATAATCTCATAATGCATCCTTCTCCACTACCTCAGGGGCAATGTAAGCTCCTTAAGTACATGTGTCAGTCTAGAGTTAGGTGGAGTAATTACATAGCTTCATGTGAGATAGGCCAGATCAGAATTTACTTTCAAGATGTGACAGATGACTCCACGCTTACTTTGTGTTGGGAGTGCGCAGTGGGGGAATCAGCGTAGACTAGCTCATGTGGTATTTACACATACATGGCACCATGTACTGCTTACTTGTTTCCATGTGGAGACAAGCCTGTGGTGGTTACCGTGACTCCATCCCTGAAGTTTCTCATCTTCTCATACTTATGCTTGCAGCCGCCATCCTGAGATACAGAAAAGAGCCACTGTCTCTCATTTCCAGATGGAGACACTGAGAAAGAGAGACCATAATTCAACCTCTTTAGTGTACTTAAACTGGTTTCAGAGCCTGAGTTACAGAGAACATAGAGGTCATGAAGTGTGTGATGAAGCCTGCCAAGATACCTGTTGATCTTCCTTGGTGGCCCACCAACGCCTGCATGACAATGGTGTCCTTGCAATTTATGTCACTGTAGCTGCTCTAGACCACGCATTGAAAAATTATCTGGATGTCATCAGCAGCTCCCTCAGAGACCACCTAGACAATTTCATTGATGTTTCCTGTGCATATTCTTAAAGGACCATGTTCGGAAGATGACCTTAGAGGTCTCAGTCACTGCCTTCACTCTAAAGACTTCACCACCCCAAGCAACCTAACCACAGACTGACTGGGGTGGGCGCCTGTGAGGCTGCACACGGACAGCCATTCTCTTGAACATGGTTATGGGTTCCTGAAGCGTCCTGTGAGGATGGTGGCGGCATGGCATCAGTTTCCTGCAGAGCCTATATTGTGCCCTTGCTTTTCTAGCAGTTTTGCACCCACTGCTGGTGTTCCAGTGATCCCCAGCCAAGCTTGTCTACTGCGCCCAGACCCTCTGGCTGGCTGGGGCAGAGTGGCTGTAGCAGCACGGCATAGGAAAAAGCTACTCCATCTCTGCTGCATCGGGGAAAATGAGGGTACCAGCTTGTTCCAGAAGGCTGCCTTATCCTGCAAATGAACCTTCTTTCTATTGGCATTAGCCGAGCTCTTCTCTCTCCTTATTACTTTGATACGAAGCATCAGTAACACCCAACAGCAGCCAGACAAGTAGATTTAACACTACCATTATAACAACAACAGTTTTCAGGCAGAGTGGAAGTCAGCAGAACTCAGCCTCGGTTTAAGGTGGAATGATGCATGCCTGGGACAACCCCTACTGCTGGTATTTATTTTTCTGATATTTATGTTTCATTAGCTAGTGGTTCAGAATGGCTCCGAGTAAATCCCTCCTGGATGAGTCCCAAGGTCACTTCCATACCTGCAGGACTGAGAAATGCACTGAAGCCTGGCCAGCTGATAATCTTTTGCCTTGCTCACGCCAATTGAATCCTTTCTTCTCTTGGACAAACTTATCCTGGAGCTAGCTAGACTGTAGGCCCCTGCTAAATGATGATTATTATGTTCTTTTTGCTCACTGCAGACAAAGAATTATAGCCCCTCATTTAGAGCTCATTTCAAAACCATGAGATTCTGTAATTGAAAGTGGCTGAAGCTAATTTGATAACCCAGTTCTGAACACAGCCGACTAACTACTTTCCCTTTGTCCTTTCAACAGTAATGGCTTTGTCAGGAAAGTCTTCTGTGCTACTTTTAAGAGGGCAATTATGATGGAGGTTGAAAACTATTGTTCTGTGACAGGCTGCAATTTCAACATTGCCTTCAGGTTCCCAGCAAGGCCAAGGGCATGGCAGTAGGTTCAAATGCCCTCCAGCCACATCTGCCCTCTGAAACACTCACTGAGATGCAGGGCTTGGTCCAGGAGAGCGTCTGACACTTCCCAAGCCAACGCAGATATTTGCTGCGTCCCCCAGGATGGCAGGGAGAAGAGTGTCTTGGTGCCCGTATCCTGCCTGGCAGCTCCCTCACGCACACCAGACCATCAACCCTTGCTAAATAAAATCGCATTGCTGTATCAGGACACCCCGAAGGCTCACTTAGAGCTGCCATCAACTCACTGTACTGCTGCACTAGGGGCTAGATAGAGATAATACCCCTCTTGTGCTTAAGAGGTGGGTAAAATTTCTACAGCACAGATAGGAAGGAAAGGAACTCTTTACCCCAACGAACAGCCATGCGTGTACAGCATACAGCAGGGGCACTCGCACATGCTCTGCTGACTGCACTGGCAAACTACCTTCCGTTAGGAACGCACTTACGCCAGCAGGATACCCTGGCAATGCTTCCTGCGCTCAGAAAGGTCAAAGCCGCCTCAACAGGCAATACAACAAAAGCTACAAAATAAAGCCTGAACGTGATGCCTGCCTGGTGCTTTATCTGCCAAACTGCTGTCTCTCCGAGCGCTTTGCTCTTGTGATTACCAGCCCTGATCCCTGAGCACATGAACTGTAGCACAAGCAGCAGTGCAAGAAGCCCCTTTTACCTCTAATTCCTGGCTGTCTTGTGTTCACATCTGCACCTGGGAGTGCAGTGGGTTCTGGAGATGAGAGCAGCTTTCCGTAAGCCTCCTTTGCAGTGATCACTGAGGGAAACTTGCTGATTGCAAGATACATATCTTTGATATCTAAGTAAATTTTTCCTGGTGTTTTTTGGATTATGGGCTTTCCCCATGGTAAACAGAGGAAATGTAAATAACATGGAAAACGTTTCTCTAGCCATAGCCTGGAGCTGTGCTCAGAACTGCTCTGGCTGTTGTAGTAATTAGCATAAGCAAATTGCTAAATTGTGTGCTGTGATAAAATGATGGATTACAGCATGGAAGAAATCATTAACACATTGATTAGCAGCACATGCCTTCAAAGTAACTATCTAAGCAAATTCTGAGGATTGTGGGAGCTTTGTAAATGTTACTGCCTTCCATAAGCAAGAATCAGGAAATATTAATACATAAATAACTGAAGTACCAAAGTTAAATTTTAACTATTCAAGCAGGTTCTCAAATGGTTTCTAGTATTACTGTAGCTGATCATGTGGGGTTCCTGTTCTGTGTCTCCCTGTACTCACAGGGAGAGGGCTGTAACGCTGTCTGCTTGAGGTAGGGTCTGACACTCTGGGACCTGCCTCCAGTTTTCGTGGTGCACGTCACCCTCCTTTTGCATCTCTGTCTCTGCTGCATGTGTTTTAAGCATTACACAGCAGCAGATGGTGCAATGGTGTGCTCACACCATGCAATGTATACCTCCCAGCATAGAAAAAAAGGATCATTTATATAGTTAGGGCATGGATAGTACCTTCTTTTTTTCAGAACAGTTTTGCTTTGATTGTAGTGGGAATATGGTTTTCTTCTTGTTCGTTAAAAGAAATGTTTTCCTGCACTTACATATTGAAAGGATCTCCTGCCCAGAGTCTACGTGGTTCACTGGTAGCATCTGCTGCTAGGTATTCCCTCACGGTGGCTTTAATAATCAAAGCAGCCTGTTATTGCCAAAGCTAATAGCAGTAGGCTACACTTCTTATTCAGCACAAGTGCTCGGTAGTTTATAAAATTACTCGTTTGAATGAGTTTCCTTTTATTAGGATTAGCAGGCCAATCCCATCCCTGCTCCCCACATCCTCCCCCCACTTGTTTTAAATAAGACAAGACACACATATTGAATTTTAATACATCATTGTAACAAAAATATGTGTGTCAATAGCGGCTAGCTGCTGTGAAAAAGGAATACAGGAGCCTACCCCATAGCTCTGTGTCAGCATGTTTACCTAATCCCAGAGGATTCCCAAATTCATTACCAGCAGAACATAAACTCAATACAAGGCTGTGATTTCACTTACTGGCTTGGGCACTGCCATGCTAGAGAAGGTTATACCTGTAGGCCTTGCTGAGTTCTTACTGCCAGAAAATATGAACACTCCCAGGCACTGATGGTGGGGACAATAAATCCATGTGCAGAACACCGAGATGCAGGGACACCAGAGCCTCCGTCTAGGTTGCAGACATCTTCAGCTCCACCCCTCCTCACCCCTAACCACACTCGGCGCTCCTAACCGGTGTGGCTCAGAGAACAACTCCACCTGAACAAGGCCTGGCTATCACAGTTTGGACCTGGGGAGGTCTCTGTTTGCTCCCCTGCATCCCTCTGCCTGGGTGTTCTGGCATTTCTAACACTTCCCTCCCGACACATGCAGAACACTCTCTGCCTACTCCTGTGCCTGCCTGTGCTTTTTTCTTTATTTCTGACACCATTCTGCCTTCTAAAATGTGTTGGTCTCTCCTATCAGCTGTTAGCCCAGTAGCACCAAAGGTTTAGCTATTCTGATTATTTTACAGATCCCACAGCACATAGCCAGGTCATTAAATATGTTTCTGGGTCCTACGGTGGATTGGATGGGAAGAAGAGAAAGAGATCTGAACAATGTTTGCGTATGTTTTGCCGGAGGTGAACATCAGGGATTCCCTCTGTTTCACTGTCAGATTAAATCCTGGACATGGAAAGTAGTGACCAGTGATTTCAGGGTCTGCGTCTGTAAATGAAAGAGAGTTTCAATAAGAGGGTAATTTATTTCACTTAATTAAACCCTCTGATTTGCAATATGAATCCATTCAGTAAAATGCTCTTTTAATAAGTAAAAGAATACCTTTCAAAGTGGAAAGATTTGCGGATGTGATCTTCAGTTCCTACTTCAGTTTCTGCTGCAAGGCAGTTCTCAGAAATCAGAGACAAAGTGTTCTTCTCCAAGGAGACTCCATTTTATGAGTGCCTGGTGGCGTACTTAACTGCTTACTGTTTCTCTCGCAAAATCTAACATCTTGCTGATTTTTTTTTTTTTAACGGATTAGGCAATTTTATACATAGTTCCAAGAGTACCTCTCAGGACAGCATTAATTTTCGTAGCTTCTTAAAATGACAGATTCAAGATATGCCACTAGCATTGAATATATGTAGTTAATAGATTTTTTTTCTTCTTGCTGCACTTGCTTGGCACTACATTTGTCATAGGAGTGGTCCTGTTTTGGCACCATTCTCATCCATTCCTCATCCACTGATTTTTATATCATAACATATCTTTCACTAGCAGTATAATTTCTGCATTACCATACTGGCAATGTCACATACTTAACAAACTCTTCATAAACATTTACATCAGCAGCTGTCTGTGTTAGACATCAAATGTTCTTTTCTGGAGGAGTCTGCAGTTTCACCTACTATTATGGTAAATAATCTCCCAGTCACAAAAATAACCCTCACAAATTTAAGTGTCATAACTTCCACAAACAGCCTTCACCTAACCAGACGTAGGAAGTTGTCCTGGTTCTTTGTCAGCCATGAGGAACATACAGGCTGCAAGCAATGCTGATGAAAAGCACAGCAGCCAGCCCCTCCACTAGACAGCCCCTCTCAGACCAGCCAGCCAAATGGTCTTAATAGCACAAGTCCCCATTTTCCTATTTTTAGTAGGATCTTCCCATTTTTGTCTTTCTTCAGGGAGTCTGGGCCACCTGACATTGTTTGTGGCTGCGTGAAGAATACCTGCTGTTTCTCAGTGACACAAAGCAGCACAGTACTACTTAAATTTGCCTTCTCTTTGAATTAGGAAAGCTGGTTTGTTTAAACTAGACTTTGGGGTACTTACTCAAATGGAGTTTGCACCTAAAAGCTATGCAAGAGTAGAAACAAAGTTTGCTGCCATTAATCCCAGAATGATGTAGCCATAGAAAACCTGAAACCCAGGAAGAACGGTTGTATTTTCCAGCTACATTTGAGTACTTACACACTTTTTTTGGTACTTCATGCTGGCAGTGGCCAAGAACAGCATAAGGCTGTGGAGTTAAAATTACTTGCTGTGCTCTCCAGCACACTGTAACTATTTGGTTATCTGCTAAACCATGACACACTTGTATTTCTTCTAGAGCCATCTAGAATTTGATCAATTCTAGAAGAGGAAACAAAACCATTGATAAGTCCTGTACAGCAATCGCTTCGGTGTTTTCCTTAGGGTTGCCTCTCACTGGAGCCTAGTGATAAAGACTACAACTGAAGACCTCGTGCAATCCAGCTGGGACAAGGAGTGGGTATGAACAAGGATGGAGGCTGCAAAAGGGCTCATGTTTTCGGGCCTGTCTTCTCACTGTTAAAAGGGCATAGGGACAGTGATACGGAGCGAAGAGAGGAAGAAAAGCTGATTTGGCAAGTCTGGGGATTAGCTCCTCAGGAGGGCCAGCTAAGAGAAGCTTAGGGATCCTTGGAGAAACCGGAGTGGAGGACCTCATGTACAGAAAGAAACCATCTCTGTAGCTTTCATGAGAGGAGGAAGAAAACAGCTGGCCTAGATGCAGAAAACAAGAGGAATGCAAGGCAATAAGGCTCACACTGCTACGCAGATTTCCCCCTCCCGGGCTGTTTGCCCCACTTCCCAGCCTGCGCTTGACAGCAGCTAGCTACTAGGAGTCAGCTACCACCTACGGCAAAGAGAAGCATTTCAGGGTACAGCATCCTCCTTAGGCACAAGGCTATAACATTGTGGTGTATTAAACATTATAGTTGATGAAATCCTCTTTCCATTGAAGGCAATGCCAAAACTACCTCTGACTTCAATGGAACAGGTATTTTTCCCATCCCAGTGTCTCCCCGATCAGATCTCTGTTTCCTGTTGTCGTCCATTCTATTTTTCTGAAGCTCTTCCAAACGTTTTCAGAGGAAATTAACTGATTTAATCTCTTCTAGTTTTAACACTTCTGTAATATAATTGTATTCTTTGTCCTAAAAGGAAACTCTGACAGTATACTTTTCGGGTTTTCCATCTTGCATGGTTCATTTTTGTAAGAATCGATAAAGGTCATGCTATTTAAAAATGCACAGCCTGAGCAGAGTGCAGAAAGGACCACAGAGCTGCTCAGTGTTTCCAGAGCGATGCATGTAGGGTTTTTTTTTCATCACCAGATGGTACAGCTGACATCTGCAAAAGCACAGGGCACAGCTGGGTTACATCTCAGGTTATGGAAAGCAACAACATCTACTATGTGTCACCTGTTTGGACTACATAATTCATCCTTCTCTGAGAACAAAGTGCTTCCCCTATGCATAGAAAATGACTGCGTGTTTCCTATTTATGACAAAAGTGATGCCTCGTACCCCAGTGGGGACAGAAGAGCAAGAGCCTATAGTATTAACAATCAGGTAGGACATTCATAACAAAAAGCAAAGCTACCAACCATCGAGGTGTTTTCTACATTCTGGAATTAAAAGCCTTTTCATGAAGGATGTTAACCTAAAAGCAATAATCAGTATTTTGACAAAAAAAGCATGACTTTTTCTGTAAGAATGCATGTGTTTTCAGTACTGCACCATTTTTTAAAGCGATGGCGATGTTTGCATTGAGGATGCCAGCTGATGTGGTCTTGGCCTGGCTGGAGCTCTGTAGGGGCAGTGGGGGCTGGGGGCGACGGGTGCCTGCATGCCACATGTCCAGGGGGCACCAAAGTGCCACCACCACTCTCCCTCCCCAGCTGGCTGCGGGTACAGACAGTATCTGACCCAAATGGAGAGGAAAACAGCTGTCAGTGCTGGGGAAAGAGTTAGCAAGCAAACCCAAAGAAAGCATACAGTAAGTTTCCAACTGCTGAGCAGAAACTGCTGCGTTTTAGATCACGGTAGTTGTATTCTTTCTGGCTTTACCGTCCAGCATTGCTGAAAAGGGCTTTTTATAGCTCTGTTGTGATTCAGTCTGTGCCAAGTGCTTCCCAGTCTGGATTCCACCCCAGGTATTCTACTTCTGTGCGTTACTTGAATGTACTGACCAAATATACAATATTACAGATAAGGGACATCTGTGGAGAACGATATTCTTGAATGCAGAACAAACAGTTGACACTGTCAGACGCTCTAATCTCTGCACCAGTTCTGTGCATTGAGAGCAGCTGATAATGCAATTTGGTGTTTCCCTGGAAGCAGGCGGAGGGCATGCACTTTCAGAGGAATAGATGGCACGACTGCAAGAGCATCCCAAAGTTCAGTCCCACCCCCTTATTTGTACTGTATTAAAGATACTCTGAATGTGTGTTTTCTGTCAGGGACTCTTCTGCATGCTGGTGATAACGTTGCCTTGTTCAGAGGGGTCAGCAAGAACAGTACAGAGTATTTTCCAATTAAATGGTCAGAATTACTTAGATGAGTCCTTTTATTCAAAAAATTTTAAAAGTTGCTTAACATCTCAGCAAAACAAGATCTCTTTGGCTTGATTCAGGCTTGCATCTAAAAACAAAAAGGGCAAGAGTGTGAATGGCATCCTGTCCTTGGAGTGGGAAATAAACCCAAAATTGTGGTTACGCCTTTCCTAACCGTCTCCAGATTTTAACTCCTGAGGTCGTCGTTCAGCACTGAGGTGCTCACGCCCTGACCATTTTTCATTTTTCATCTGATGTATAGCATAGTCTGAGCAGTATAGCACTTCACAGCTTGATGTGAAACTGTAGGACTGTTCACAGATTAAGAGGGCCCAGAAAATCCTACAAAATAGCAATGAGATTGGATAAAAGCAAAAAGATATAACTAACTCATACTAAGACAGTCCAACAACTGTCTTGTTATTTTACATATAGCTAATAGTAGTAACTACCAAAAGGGTAATACTACACCATTAGACAGTTGATCCTCATCCCCTAAATCATAGAGGCAGTTGATACCCAGCTCATGGAGGCTACTGATTAGGAGAAACAACAAAGCAAGATTTTCATGCATAATGCATGCCTGGGGGCGTCCTTGGCCTCTAGAAATTGGGAAAGCTCTCCCTGTTACTTGTCAAAGCAAGACCTCTGTGATTACAGCATTGAAAACTGAAGGCTCAAGCAAGAAATCAAACCACTGGCCTGTAATCCCCAAAGGAAAATGGGATCTTTCCTTAGAAAGTCACTAAAACTAGCATTGAGAACACCTCAAAACTGAAAGGGAAATACATGTACTTTAGCAGCTGAGGGGCTTCAGAGCCAGCACTATCTATCTCCAGCAGTACCAGGAGGAAGTGCTGCAGGACTGCATCCTCTGCAGTTACAGAGTAAGACCCTGCATCCCCAGGGACAGATCAGCGGAGCGACTGACACTGCAAGGCATTTGGGGAACTGCAGAGTAGTCTCTAGCTGTTTTTCCTGTTTTCTCTGTTGGACAGAGAAACTTTTCCAAAGCACCCAACTCTGTGCAGTAGATGGATGATGGCTTACAGGGTAGGGTAAGAGCAGGAAGCAATAAACTGGATTAATACTATCATTAAATAATAGCAATATGTATTTCAGAGCCTCATTTTGCAGGGCTCCAGACCTCTCATTTCATGCTCTTTATTCACTCTCTCCTTATAATAAGCCTGTACCTTATCTTGTGCTAGCCTGTATGACGTTCTTGAACACTCCTCTTCCTGCTGGTTAAGGATAAGGAATAATGGACAACTAAGCGTAACTATCTAGTGTGATGCTATCAGGTGCAGCACAGATTTAGCAATAAGCATTATGTGCCATCAGCATTCATTCTGTTTGAAAGGCAGTTTCTGCCTTTGTGCGCACTCCTGCAAGAAGCCTGCCAGCAAGGCTACAGAGGAAGGCATGGGAGACTTCACCTGACATGAACGCTTTGTTAGAACAGTTTCCTCCTAAAAGTAGGAGGGCTGTTTCATTGAGGGGGACACCCTCTCCCCTGCTTTGAAGATAAGAAGGCATTCCTGCTCGGCTGGGACATAGCAGCTGCTGGGCTGGAGCCACTGCTCATTGCGGTGCGGAGGGGAACAGGGCCGGTCAAAAGCACCTTCAGGGACTGCAGCAGGAGCTTTCCTCAACCTTCTCCTCACCCAGCTGGGATGCAGGAGAGGGCTGCCGTGTCCAGAGAACACTGGGGGCTAAAGGCCATTTTTCAGCTGAAATCAGCGAGAGGTGCGATAGCGGCTCCTGGTGTCTAACTCTCTGTAAAATGCCCAGGGAACCTGCCCTGAGAAATGTCTGCAGCATTCCTGGGTATTTGCCCCCTGCACAGATTTGACTGGACTTGTGTCCATCATCATTTCTCCTCAGCGTCCTGTAAAAAGGCAGAGAGGTGCTCCTGACTCTGAGAGCCACGTAATCATAATAAATGCATTTTCTGGAAGAAATTAAACAACAACAGGTGTCCTTCAGAGCCCTTAATGACTATTAAAGGAATTTACATTTGTGAATAAACAGCAGTAGAAATTATTTGTCTGACAGTTTCTCATTATTAAAATTAAGACCTCGCTTAATCCTGCCAACGTCAGTGGGACCCCAGATGACCTGCTAAGTGCCGGTCACAAAAGTTAATTTTGCTTAAGGGAAGTTTTAATTGAAGCAGCTCATTTAAAAAAGAAAAAAAAGGTAGAAAAATATTTTGGAGCTGTCTTTGCAGCTGTTGAAATCACTGGCAAAATCCCATGGCTTTCAGTGAAGCAACGAAGCGGAACTTTTAAAGACTGTCTACAAGTGCCTTGTGCAACACTGCAGTTTTCGGGACTTACACTGGGAGGAATTTTGGTCCTGTACAGTCAGACATGCTCCACCAAAGGTAGCCCAAGGCAGAAGCTGCACGTTCACTTGGAGAAAATTCCTTGTCTGCTACACGGCCTTCCTATCACCTTGACAGACCTTTTTTTCCTCTGCCTGCAAACTAAGGATGCCTGTGGTTGTCTGTACTTCTAATGTGCTTTTAAAGTTTAATACATGTGGAAAGTTTCTCCCTAGCGTTGTTGTTAAATTACCCAGTTTGAGACATGAGATACCCCACGATGCCATAATTTTGAGTGAGACCTTAAATTCAATCCCTGATCCCTTTAGCATAGAGCATATACCACATACGCTCAATTAGGCTTACTGTGAGCAATGTTAAGTAAGATAGGGAAGGTTTTATGCTGACTAGCTTTACTTTTTTTTGGTGTATATTTTATTGCTACTCAAAAGTCAAGGATTGATAGGTAAAACAATGCATTTGCAGCAGATATGTTAAAACAGAAAAAATATTGATTTTTGAAGAAGCTTGCCCACAGTGTAGAAGTAAGTCAAAGTTAAAATCAATAGGGATAAATTAGGACTTCCCCAGCTATATAAATGTTACAGTAACAGTCTTTAATGCATAAAAATTCTGTACATCAGATGACAAAAATAGTTTAAATTTACTTTCTACTTCAATTTTAAAAGGCAAGGTAAAACAGCGATCAACTTCTGCTCTAGATCTTGAATGGTAGAATATGTTATTTTTCCCCAGATATTCTTTTCCAGAGATATTCTTTTCCAGAGTACCAAGAGTCGTACTGGTGCTCGTCATCCTCACACGACTGCACTCAGCCTCTGCCGTACTGACACAGGACTGCGCAGCTCGTTCCTGGGGGAGAGAGATGCTCTTGTCCCAGAAGCACAGAGAAACACTGGTCTGACAAACTTTATAACCTGTTTTGTGGCCACGTCCAAACGCTTTCCACCTGCCTGTAGGTCATTAGCCCAAGCTCCAGAGCCACATCCCGCACATACAGATGCCTCCGAAGAGGGCGGAAGGTGTTAGTGCCCAGGACTCAGCCCTCCTGATGGAGTTTCTCGCCTAGCATTGTTCACCACTGTGGTTTAGCAACGGGATAACTGTTCAGGGCCTTTTTGCTAAATTAGGTGCCACTGCTGGGATGATACATCCTTATTTACTTTTGCCCTCCAGGGTGCATGATATATTGTCCTTTAATAACATCTTTGCTACTCCTGGGCCTGTATTACACCTATTTCCTTATTGATTTTCAGCAACTTCAGCAAGTTTCTAGCATAGCTCCTTGCTTGATCAAGTTGTCCTCTTGCATTTCCATCTGATTATTTTATCTTCATGATGTCTGGCTGAGTTAGGCGAGAAGTAACAGGAGAGTATGATTTCCTGGGGAGCAGCAGACACGGCAGCTACTCTGACCTTACCCCAAGTTTTCTGGAGATTTTGGCCTAGTAGCTTTAAGCGTCTTCTCGTCTCAGATCACTGAACGAGGATAGCAGTACCTCTCAGGGACTTTTTTGTACCAGTACAAATTATATGAGTATTTTGTTATTTACGAAATTCTGCTGGTGACCTAGAGGAACACTCTGGATTGCTGGGAATACCCCATGACTGACCACGGAGAGGGAATGGGCAGGTGATGAGCCTCATAGTTGGTGTGAGAGCTCAGGTGTGGCGGGGGTTTGCGGGAAGAGAAAGGACAAAAGTTCATCTTCCAAGTGGCTGCCTGTCTTACCAGCAACCTTACATTCCGCCAGAACTTGCTTGCAAGAGAAGGTCGGCAGCTATTCCCCTTGGGTGTGAGGAAAGATTGTTTTAAGTACTTATGATGGGCTTTCAGACAATACATTTTTTTGCAACAGTTACACTATTCACGAGAAGTTGCTCAAATGAGACTTTTCAATTGCTTATGTGGGAGGAAGCATTTGGCAAGCAGACAGACAAAAACAGATTTTTTCAGGAGATGCTTTATCCCCAAAGTGCAATTGTTTTGTCACACATTTCTTTCACTCTCTCAAGGTTGAAAAGTTTTTGGCAGCACTAACTGTAGAGCTTGCAAAAGACATGGTCTCTAGCACAGCGTGTCAGATGAACCTAATGAGACAGATCCTTGGCGGCTGTGAGCAAGTACAGCTCCATCGACAACGGTACAGCAAGACTGATTTACACCTGCAGAAGATAAGCCCCAGTATATTTTAAACTTGGAGGCTGCAATTACAGCTCTGAATACAGCTTAATGGCTCGTGCCTTTACTCTCTTTCAATACTGCGTATGATGCCATTTCCATGAACTGTGGTAATGGGATAGTTACAATAGTTTTAGTTGGCTGCTTCTTTCTCCTCATCTTTTTACTGGAAGTGTTCTTGCAATTGCATGTATATAGAATTATTTTACAGCTCCTGATGTAAAATACCTTTTTAATGGTGTTTTTGTTGCATCTGCTCTAGTTGATGATTAGGCCTGAGAACAGGAAACTCTCTAGTACACTTTCTTGGCCTGAGGCTGGTAATGGTTCTGGTGCTTAAAGGGCTGGACATACGCAAGAAATTGAGCCCACCAAGCTTATCTTTGTAAGTGCAACTGTACTAATACGAATGGAAAAATACGTTCTCAGTTGCGTACAAAGTATGCTCTTTTAAGAGGGCACAGAAAAATACTTCCCTCCTCGGTAGATGACGTTTTACAGCCCGTGTCATACTGGCCTTGATATCATGTGAGTGTTGGTTCATCTTGACCTGGTAGATGAAGAGTCTCTATATTTTACTTAATATACCTGGCATTCACACCCAGGAGCATTCACGTATACATATGCAAAACCGGGAGTTTCCCGTGCAGGCATATTTCTGTATGCAAGCAAATGCAGAATTTGACAATGCAGCTTTGTGCTCACTTTTACTTTTAAAGATGTAAACAAATGGTCATAAACAATCCTAAACTGGCAGGCACGAACAGCATATGCAAAGGTTCTACACAAACAGTAAAAGGTCTGGGGACGTTGTATGGGTTCAGTCATCCTGTGTTACCCCCTGGCAATATAGGCCTAGGAAAAGTGGACTCTTGGCCTATTCTGTTTACCTGAAAAGGCAGGTCTCCCATTTTCATAGCTTTTCCTTAGTAGTGAGGTAATAATCAGGCCCTGAGTGTTAAGCAGAAATTTAGAAAAAAAAAAAAATCTATTTTTCACATTGATTAAAATTCCACAGTGTGTAGGCTCTCTAAAGTCATTAAGTGATGAGTTCTTCACAGAAAATTTAATTTAAGTAATTTCCTTATAAAATTCTCCATACAGAGCCTCCCAAAATGTTTACTGTGGCAATAATATATATATATATATATATATAAAATATAAAAATAGTACTACAGCATTACAGGGATTGTTTTAGGTAATTTGCCTCCAGACCAAATAGATATTTTGGAATATTTCGATTTCTCCTGTCTAATAAATGAAGTGCTACAGCTCTAAACCTAATAGCTGGCATCACCTTTATTTTTCCTTGCTTTACATCCTTCCTAGAGGTTCACTACGACATAAAAAGATAAATTGTTGTAATATTTTCTGCACATAGAGAAACATTTATTTTTCCACCAAGTTTATCTTTCAAGATGACTTACTGTAGGTGCCCTTCTTTTATTTTCCCAAGTATGTTTAGTTTATAAGAGCTTGACCTCTAATTAGAGGCTAATTCACTGGAGCTGAGAAATGTCCTGTAATAAATGGGAACTGTGGATTTTTGGACAGAACCCCACTGACTGGGAATGGACTTTGTCCTTGAAGAGCCTAACAGACTTGACATTCCTTAGGTTATTTTAAAAATTAATGCTTTTAAACTTGAGCTAATTTATAGTTTTTCTTGTATTTGTGATTATTCTAAGTGAGAGTGAGCCAATCTTTTATACTAGAATGTAAACACTTCCTCATCATCACCAATAATATTTTAATCAATGCAATTGCGAATCACATCAGGCATTTTCAGACTGGACACTCTGGCAGCTCATCATTATTTTACAATCAACCAACACGTTCACTGTCTCCAAATGCTAAGTATGCAGTTTGTAGCAAAAGTCCCTGTAGTCTCTGACACTATGTCCGTCCTGTGGGACACACATAATAACACCTGGGACACATCCTTATGCCTCCTGTGGAAGGGACCCCCGTGTTTGTCATTCATCCCTCACTTTACTCCATTGCTTAGTTGCCACTGCCAGCACCAGTTTCACCAGTGTTAGAAGAGATTTCAGCTGGCCACTGTCAGTGCCAAGATCTGTAGTGTCTCTTTGACCTTAAACCAGCGCTAGAGAAATGGACTGCTAAAAAGTCCATTTCATGATCTGATCATCTCGTCTCAATCTTGCCATCTAAATGCCAGCAAAAATGAATGCTTTGCCTCAGACATGGTTCCTGTGCCTCTCTGTGAAGACCTATTGCTATGGAGCTGTTTAACCATTCTAGCTGCATTCATTCATCACGTATTATGTCACTTATCTCTTCGCTTCTTGAAGCATTACAATTTTAAGACTCATATTGTACGAGCTGTAAATACATTTGATGCAGTTTCCCTGCTACTGAATCTAAAACCAAGAGTTTGGAAATGGAAAAACACTAAGCCCAAGCACACTTTGTATAAATAATATCATACTATACCAATGATACTCTGGAAAAAAAAAATGCAAAAGTTAACTGAGATTCAATGTGTGCCCACTAGCTACATACAATTTAAAAGTCTTCCTTTACAGGGAATACCATATTTCAAAACATTAGTTAAATAAAGTTAGAATATTTTATATTCTTAAAACCTAATTTATATCTAGTGCAGACTATTTACATAATCCCTCACTAAAAGTTCCCACTCGAAGACGTAAGACTGCAATGCTCAGAACAGCAAAAGCGCCCTGGTTTCCCAGGAGCCCAGCCTGACGGAGGTTATGCCAGGCTTTTTGCAGTCCCACCTACGCCTTGCAAATGGCAATAGTTTGCAAAATTCTTCACAAGAATATGCAAATCCTGCTTCCCGATCCTTTGCCTCCTCCAGTATCATCTTCAGCTTTAAGCACATTTTTATAGTGTTAACCCAAAGAAACTTTGTCGAGTCTGCTGTGATTCTTGCTCCCAAATGCTCCTGGATATCCAATAGCATTATAGACATTACACAGACACCCCAAAGAGGGAATGGATGTTTAGCTATACCGTAGTCCTTTGCTGGGATCTATAAGATGACTTTGCTGCCATTTAGCTCAAGCCTAAGCCTGCTCTCAAACCTGTAGTCACTTACCAGCCACACTTCACATACCAGCAAGCACTGAGACACAAACTCAGCCTAAGCTCTCTGGAGGGATCAGTCTGATCACCTCCAGTGCCTCTGTCTAGGCTCAAGCACTCACTCTTGGAACGCAGGAGCAGGCACAGAGAGAGATGTGTATGCTGCATCCCAGTCTCAGCTCTTCCTAAGCCCAGACGTAAAGGCAAACTGGGAACAGAGAGCACACAAGCTGTTGTATGTATGTTGTATGCATGAGTCCACTTGCACACCCGCTCCCCACTTAACGTTGTCCAAACGTCACGATGACAGGAGAATCCCAATAGACTATCTCATCCTTGCCACTGCACCCCTCACTTCTCCCCATCCCCTGTGTACATTCGGTGTTTTTCCAAGCACTCAAATTCTCCCGCTCATTCAAACTCTCACACCTCTGGCCAGCTCACCTGAGCCACAACTTGCTGGTGTTTAACACTCCAATGGACAAAGTCCTGTGACGTGTTTAAGTTACCTGAAGATAACCTTAAAAACACTTTTTCTGACACTCCCTCCACGTGAGGCAGCAAACATCATTTTAGCCACGGTTCCCAAGACAGACCCAAAGTCCCCAGAGAATAAATGGTTTGCCTAAAACTCCCCAGTGAGTCAGGAGCAGATCTGGCACCTGAAACCAGGGCCGCTAAGTCCTCCTGCGCTGCCATAACACCTCACTAGCACTGCTTTCTCTGTTGTTGCCATTAGTACAGTACAAACACTTTCGAATCTGGTTTGCTCTCCAAAATGAAATACTGGTGCAACCCTGACCCCCTTGAAGCACCAAACAACTGAAGCGCTCCTGCTGAGCTCAGGCTCATAACCTGTTTCCAGGGCTGTAGGATTTTAGCAGGAGAATCAGAAAGATCAATGTTTTTCTCTTGTCCCGTCCTCCTCTTCAGAATTAGGATTTTCCAGTGTCCTGGCTCACAGAGGCAATATACAGCAACCCAAACTCCCATTAGGCAATAAAAACAGCTCAAACAAGAGAAAAGCTATTTATCTACAAGGAAGATAAGTGTCTGAAAGAATCATGAATGATATATATTGAAATCATAAAGACTTGCTCATCTACATCGATGCTTCCTGAAGGAATTTAAGTCTTCATTTTGCAAAGGATTAATATGATAACCACTGCTATACCAGACTCTGAGCAGAAGTTCCTTCCTGCCCACAGCGCCAGCTGAGCTCCTGAGTAACGCAGCTGAGGAGCACTGAGGCTCTCCCAGCTCTTCTCCCGGCATCTGTGCATGCACCAGGCCGGCAAACAGTGCAGCAACGGGGAGCAGAGGTGAGAGGCAAGCTCTCAAGAAGGCATCCGCTGTGGCACAGGAAGGACATGGATGTCCATACAGTGGGGCAAGACCTAAACTAAACTTTTATGGCTGCAAAAGGGCTGGGTGTGCCGCTTGTGCCTGGGGATGCAACAAAGGTGGGACGGGATATTGCCAAGTCACACAGACACGGCACCGCTGCTCTCCCAAGCTGCAGCGTGGCAGCGGTGCCGTTGGAGCAGAAATGTACCAAGATCAACAATACGCTTTAAGAAACCTTTAAGCACAGCAATTTGTTACCAAATTAGAATCATTCTTGATGGTTCTCTTTAGCCATTTGCCTTTTCAGAAAGTCTCAACTGTTAAATGCTGCCAGGGTAAATGCCAAAAAAGTTTCTCTCTCCCTAACATGCTCTAGTCCTGAAACCGGTATTAGAAATCATTCATTACTAACAGTTTCAGAGCAGCTACATCAGCATCTTATAACTTTAACAAAATCTAAGCTTTCTTAATGAAACATCCCTATGCTTACCCATAACAATGGCATCTCTCTCAGCAATCTTTTAATTCAAAATGAATTGTCTCTATATTTTGGGATTAGCTTGACTATACACACCAACACTATCAATGCATAATCACAGTTTATGAAGCCAATTTGCCAAAAACTGACTTTATACAAACAAAGTCAATGTTTGCATGCCTCAGTATCTGGTATGTGCTCAGCTGCACTAAAAGGGGGTTCTGAATAAACGTGGGAAGGAGATAGCGAGAGCAGCAGTGACTGAGTCATGCAAGCCCTAATTGTGTTTGCATATAATCTACCTGATTGGATGCCTAATGACGTACACTCCGACTTTCCCCTGATTGCATCTACTTCTGCGTTTGAATCAGAATATGCAACCTCAACACCCTATTTAGAAACATTTTGATAGGACCCCTAGGAAAGGATATATAAAACTTGTTAAAAATGTGAGTTTCTTGTGGGACTGCCTGGGCCCAAAGAAATCTAGGGACGTTCCTGCTAAAGCAGCAGCCTGTTCCTTCCTCCTGGGAAGCTCTCCACCCCCTTCCCCTTTAAAAGCTCAGTCACAGCACTATCAGGATGATTTTTGTGGGTTTGTCTTAATCAAAACTCACTGCGAATATTGCAGACACAGCTCCCTCCATAGACCAAAGACACGTTCTGAGAAGTGTTGCATGTTCAGTGCAGCGGCTATGCCCCCACTTTGCAGGATCTGGAAGAGCTGCCTTTCCCTTTGCCTCAGTGGCAGTGCCTTCAAGGAGCTTAAATAACAATTAAGAAACAAAAAATTCCCTTCAAAGCTCCATTGGGAGGATCTCAACTGTGGCGTTTGGCTCTTGGTTGGAGTTTGAACTAGTGCAGAAAAATAATTATATCAGAGTCAAGGTCTATCTTTTCTCTAAGAGAGGAACACTGGCACTTGCGTTGCTGTGGCATAATGAATAGAATAAAAAACATACAGAAAAAAATAACTTGAGTCTGTGGAGTTTATTTTATTCAAGTCTTGATTTAACTCACTGCTTTCTAAATAGGTTATGGTACTGTTCTTGTATCTAGTTTTGTTGTTTGGGGGTTTTGTTTGTTTGTTTTGGTTTTTTAAAAGCCCTCCCACTGTCAGTAACTATATAGTAGTCCTGGGTCAAATAGGAAATGTATCTCAGCAGAACACTAATAAAATGATGCAGTGAAGTGTTTGGAGACAAGAGTGTATTTTTATATGAATAGCTGGGATTAGCTTCATGTTATGCGATAGGAAAATGCGTGCGAATAACAAACTCACTGTCATTTGCTTTTTCCCCCCTCTAGTCATATTGCTAAAAATTCATTAGTACAGGGATCTCCAAGAAAGTCAACACTCTCCCAAGAAAAGGAACACTGAGGGTGTCAGAATTAGCCAGTTTCTATTATTTCTGCTTGATAAAGTAGATTAAGGGCTGAAGATCATGCAGTGCATCACAACAGTGCTCCACATTATCTGCTTCTTCAAGCGAGATCTGACATTTACAGTCCGCTGAAGTACAGGATCCAGCTCTCAATTACTGTAAACTGCTACAACTCCACCGGCTGCAGTGGAAAGTACTGGTTTATACCACTGGAGCACCGGCTATAGAAGTCAGGATAGGTGCTCATTGGAATCCCCATGTTACATTTCCAAACACAAGGCTAGTGATGACCGATCTTGTCATCTTCTCGTTAATAAAGCTGTCCAGTACACAAAGTGGATGCTTCCACTTTTTTGGCTTCTCAGATTTCTCTAGCTTTGGAAGTCTCCCTTACAGCTAGCAATATATCATCAAGGCTATAAAATCTCTTTGAAGAGTAGCAGTACTCTTGCTCAGGATTTAGGATTCCACCAGGTCAGTCAGACATTAGTTTAGGAAATTTCATAGAACAAATATTAGATGTTAATTATTTTTACCTTGAGAAGCCCACTGCAAATCTGATACAAGAGCCTGGATGAATCATTAATCAGGCATCTTCGTTTCAACACTGTTTGAAAACTACTGCTAGAGTGAAATCACCGGGGGAAAGAAAAAAAAAAAGATATGCAGAGCATCATTCCTCAATTTCAATAACATTATTTTCCAGCACATTATGCCACCAAAACATCATCCAGATGTTTTTGCAGCCATTTCGGATCTTTATACATACATCTCAATGCAGAGAAACCCAAGCTGAATACATAACAGCAATTACAAGGCATATCTGCAGCAATCCTGATTCTGTTTGAAAAATCTTCAGCTATTCTGTCTCGGGTTTGTGTTCTTTAAACATGATTTGGCAAAATAAATACAATCAGAGACCAGAACAACACTCTTTGTCGAAATACACTGTCTTTTATTTATTTGGAGGTATACATTGCTCCCTGCTTCGTTGGATTTCATTTCCATGTTAGCGGGTGTTTGTGGTATTCATTCAAATCTTGTATGTCACATCTTAATACTGATCTTTATTTCTTCTGTCCTTGATCAGGAATCTCAGGGTTAAGAGAGTCTCCACTCTCAGCAAGCACAATCTCCCCGTGCTTGTCATACGTATTAGACTGATATCTGAGAATTACAAAATGCTCCTCCCCAGGAGAAGGCTAACTGTGAAGCTACTTCTCCCTTCTGCTCATCACTAGGCCTTTTCTTAGGAGAGAGGGACTCCTTCTGTACATATTCAAACAGACTTTTTAGATTTTAATCTTGTTTGTACTCCCAGAATACATATCGAAGCAATCCTTTGGGTCAAAGGTACGGAGCAGTACATAGTCACCTCCCGTGGAGCCAGGAGATAGCTGTGATAGCCCACAGCCTTCCCAGGGGACAGCGTGCAGCGCTAAAGTGATGCTCCCTGCGTGCTGGAGTTTCACAGCCATCCGAAACCCAGTAGGAGCAGCAGCGTAAACACAGCCCACTCATCCATCCTACACCCACCTAGCACAGTCAGCTATCTGTGTGCCTCTGCACACTAACTGTTACTCAGCACCGTTTACTGGGGTAACAGCAAGTGATACAGCAACAGGCTAGAAGGAAGGCAGCTCAGTTCAGGAGACGGAGAGCTATGCTGGATCTGGCTTCAGGCATCAAGTAGTAGAGGTAACACTCTGGTGGTGAAGTTAATGAAAGACACCAATTCCTCTTCCACACAGTCTAGTCATTATACTGCAAAACAGGATACAAACTTTCCACCACACCAAGGGCTTAATTGAGAACATAAAATATTCCTGAACAAAGTAAACTGAGACCCGTCTGCCCTGTACAGATGCTGGGGAGAATCTAATTGCAAAGAAACATGACAAAAGCAGTGAGAAGATATAGACTTCTACACCTACATTTAATCTGACCAAAGAGTTCAGATTTCAGAGCCATCAGATAGCACTGAAGAGGGGCCTTATCAGAATTTAACTTAAAATGATCCATCAGGAGAGAGGTGAGCAGGTTAGGTCGCCTTCCACTCATTTCACTGAGATCACAAATCCGCTGTAGGGCATGCCTTGATGTTGACAAAGGGATCATCAAGCATACAGCTCTATGAAGAGGTAGTAACACACACAGATATCAAAGAACAGAGCCTCCAACTTCAACAAGTCCTAAAATACTCTCAAAAAAAGACACTCATAGTCTGCATTTTGAGGACAGCAATACCCTTTTCTTCTCCAATCTCTTCATTACCCTTTACTTGTGACTCTTGCTTCCCTGATATCAGCTACACACATATGTCAGGTTAGGTTTGTCCTCCTCCACATTTTCCCATTTGGAACCGTGACATTTGACATTTTAGAGGCCTCAGAACAGAACTGAAAAGAACAACAACCTGGTTTAAATGCAACAGTGGAAACAACATAGAACAAACAATCATGACTGCTGCAGCCAGCCTAAGCAAATGCCTGTCTTTCCAGCAGCCATCCAACCACCTACACACTGGCAACCAGGTTTCAGTCTGCTTCCTAGTAGCTTCTGGATGAATTTTTGTCTCATCCTGTGCTGTGGCAGTTTCTTAGATACTCATCGTTCCCTTTTTCCCTTGACCTAAACTCTCCCATTTGCACGTATGAGTTCAACAACAAAATATGGCTTAGGCAGAGCTAACCTTTGCTGAGGAACAAACCCCTTTCACTACTGAACCAGGAATCTGCCAATTCTTTCTTAGGAGTGATGTGCAAACAGCGTGGCCGTCATTATAAAAAGAGCTGGGTAACGAATCTACAGGCAGAACATGCAGAATTACAAGCAGCTCCACAAACTTCATTAAGTCTCTAAAAGCATATACTCTAACACAAACACATACCTGACCCATCATTCTTGATGCCCAGTTTTCAAAACATCACCTTCGGGAAAGTCTGTGGAGGATAAGAAGAGATGACAGGAAACCACTACCCATCCAAACGCTTCCAAAAGCAGTTTGTTGGTGTTGAAAGCAGCTGTAGGTACTTTCAGTTGCTTTTTGGTGTGGCTGTGGTGCTAGGGCACATGTGCTGTAACTCACAGAAGGAGATTAACTAATTAGCTAATTAGAATGAGATTAGCTAACATATATTTTCTTTACATGCAGAGAGCCATGGAATTATGTAGTTCCTCTACAGTCCAAAGTCCTGCAAAAAATCATAGCCTGTAGGGAGTTACTTTTCTATAAGCACATAGAATAATTGCTTTGTAGCCAGAGTCTCTGATTTGAAAATGAGTTTTTCTTCTCATTTCATCATTCCTTTTATTAGGACACACACTACTCCTTGTCCCAGCAAGCAAAGTCATGCATTCACCAGAGGTGACCTTCTGGGGAGTGACTGCTTTTACTTATCTGTCTGTCACACAGGAAATAAGAAATGGGGAACCTGCCTGCTGTTTTTCTGAAAATAGCATTCATAATTTCAAAGAAAGTCTTATCATACTTACATTAAACTATTTTAGTAGCACCTAATGGGGGGAACTGAGATAGCAGATAATGTCCTCAGCTGAAAGGTGGGAGCTGAACACGGCTGCAACCTGATCACGTGTAGGGTGAAACTTTATCATTGAAACACTCAACTTACGTGACTTGGCTCTCAGGACAAGCAGCAACATATCTTTATGCTGTCTAGTCGTTTTGACCATAATGACAAGTGAATGACATTATCTGGTGATGATCACACTTTCTCCTAGACAAATCTGAGCACTGGGATGAACATTAAGCTAATTTGATACACATTGATTGAGGATGAGGCTAGAGACAGCCATCTAGTTTCTCTGTGCTTCAACTTCCCATTTGTAAAATGGACATAATATTACTTCAGGGGTGACGTAAGGACAAGTGAGTTCAAATTTGCAAAGGGCTTCATGACTGTTACTGATGGGAATACGAACAACTGTGATACAGCTGTGATCCTGGTCGGGACAGCGCAGCCTTCCCCACACCACCACGTGCAGGATGCTTCAGAGTGCTCTGTGCCAAGGGGGTAGGATACAACCCCGTAGGCCCCATCAAAGGATATGTATCTAAGAGCTGTTCTTTATACATGATACTCATTTTCTCTTCATGCTGTATATACACCCACACATGAGAGCCACAGATATAGATAACTCCAAAACCACAGCCAACTTTGTTGTATAGCACAAAGTGATCTTGAATTTAATCTCTGGTGCAATCGAGCACCAGCAATCCAGCAAATCATCACAGTTCACATCATTGCACGTGGGGATTCTCTGTCTAGATATGTTTTCCAATTGAAATTAGACTCTGTTCCTAGCTAGTGGTAGAAGAATAGATCCATATTTACACATTGTTTTACTCATTCTTGTGAAGATTTGATAAGACGATTTACGTCTTGATCTCCCGAAATAATATTTAGCATCCAACCAACATTACCCATTTGACTGAAAAGGTAAATACATCAACATACAGACACATAAACATGCCTTTAAGAATCTCTGTTGTTAGGTCAGTGCTAACCTCCTAGCTCAGAGTATTTTCATGATACATAAAGAACTTTAATTTACACTTAGATCTGCACAGAGTGAATCAAGAATTAATTCCTACAGTAACTGGTCAACTGTAATAAAGGAATTACATCAGTGTTTTCAATATTCCTGTCCTGAGCTGCACTAGCTGATGCATCAACTCACTTCAGTGACTTACAGCTGTAAAAGTGCTGAATAAAAGGCTCCAGAGAAAAACGTCCCAGCGCATTGCTCAATTATTTCAAAAGTTCCACTGTAAACCAGCAAGGCTATCTACACTGGATTTTAAACGGACCAGATTCTTAGCTTTGTTTTATTTCACTAATGCCAGGGAACAGCTGGGCTGTGACTACTCTGTGTATTTACTATGCTGTTTGGAAAAGCATCTTACATGCTGCAGATAACGTTGCTCAGTAGCTAGGCTTTCTAATAACCAGTTTTGCTTTGCAAAGATATATGAGAGCTATAAACAATGATACTACTGCAGGTTCATCTTTTATTATTTTTCCTTCATAGCAAAGCAAACTCAAGCATATGAGTATATATGATTGTATATAAAAGCCAATAAAAAACGGGGAGCAGAATACAGGAGGCTCTTAATGAATCAAATTAATAAATCCATGTAAATCTATGCCTACATTGTTATGCTGATGTATGCAGATTTCTGTTTTTCATTTACGATGCCACAAGGTTACTTATCGGTATCCACACTAGGGTATCATCCCCCACCAGACGTTATTGATTTGCTTGGCTACATGTTGCAATCTAAACACAGGCCACTACAGCGATGCCCGCATTGAGTTATTCCAGAGCACAGACTTAATTTCGAACTCCTGTCCCAACAGCCTCTCATCACCACAGCACTCACCTGGTGGACATTATGATCAGTGCCACCTCCAAACATCCCAGCAATGGAGGCAAAATTCAGCTTTGTGTTGGTGGCAAGAAGAGAATGGCAGGGGGTGGGTGGGGTGAGATGTCTCGCTGGGAGATCCATGATTTTCAGAGTCTGATCGGACAGAAGTTGGGATGTGACAGTGGGGATGAGCAAGGGAGGTGAGTATCGGTGGTGAGAGTGGGAGGGGAGACGCTGTGGGGTTTAGGAAAGGAGAGGAGGGCTGGGAGCGTTGAGTGGGATTTTTGAGGTGGGCTGCTGAAGGGTTTAGAAATGAGTGAGGTGTAGCCCTTCTCTGTTTCCAGATCCTCTCTTCCCTCCCTGCTGTGGGAAGGGAATTTTTGTGCTGTCCTGCCCCTGGCCAGGCAGTACCTACTGGCACTGTCTGTAGTGAGGCTGGGGGGGGAATGGGCACAGCGAGAAGGGGACAAAACAACAGAGATTTCTGTTCCTGATACCAGGAAGGATGGCAAGAGGGATGAAGCCAGCACTGAGAGCACCAGTGAGAGCCTCCTGCTCCGCAGCAGAGGGCCGTGGGCTCCAGGAGCGGGGCTGAGCTCTTCCCATCCCTCCCTACAACCCATTCTCCACTGCCCTGGAGGAGGAGACGCGCCCTCTGCATCCCGCCAGGCCCGGCTCCTGCGTCCTTTGCCTGAGCTTTGGACCAGCTCTGTTCTCAGTTCAATCTCAAAATATCATATTGAGAATTACATAACTGAATTCATGTCTAATTTAGCCTAACCTCATCAGTGATTAAACAATTAAACTTATTATTGCTATTCTATCTAATCCAGGAGGCATCGTAATGAAATAGCGCATCTGGAAGAAATTGAAACAATTGAGTAGTTGCAGACAGAGGTCCAGAGGAAGGATGAAAACCCAACCCGGGTGTTTAACGAGCGTCTGGGTTACCACTTCAAAGAGCTTCACTCTTTCAGGCTTCTTGGCTCCCTCGGCATCTTGCAGACAAGATCATTACTATCACTTACCAAATGCTGGTTGTAAGCATGAAGTACAAATTAGTGCAAACATTCTATCAGAGAAGCTGAGGTGCTGGATCCTTCCCAAACGCAGGTACCGGCAACCCCAATGCTCTGAACTGACAATGGTCTGGGAGCTGGGTAGCAGAGAGATGGCCCCTCCTCCAGAGCAGCTCAGCCGTGACCCGACAAGGTCAGTAGAAGGATTCGGCTTTCGGGACCACCAGAGCACACCTACATCACTGCAGTCGAGATCCATACGGGAGTTGATTTGATGTAACTGAGACTATTCAGTGACAAGGAATTACCAGTGAAAACACTTCACCTTTTGAGAATGCCTTTCTCCTTTTTCTGCCAGATTTTCTTGGCACGCCGTAACTCCCATGTTTTCTCTCAGGCATTTGGGAAAGTTGGACAAGGAGGAAAAAGCAGTAATGTGCTACCTTGGCAAGGCTCTGAAGCTCACCTTCGCTTAAAACCTGCCAATAGTCCAACCAAATACAAGAAAGTTTTCATTAAAATATTGCTGAAACGCAATTCACTGTTTTAAAAGATCATGTCAAAAAAAAAATTGATTCCGAATTGTTAGTGAAATGGAAATGTAAAACTAATACGCCTTTTTTAGATCTTCTAGAAATCCAGAGGTGGTTGAATTAAAATTCCTGGACCAAAATCCCTCTTTAAATCTGCTAGTCTGGGTAGCATTCAAACGACAGGCTCTTGTCACCAGTTCTGATTAGACGCGGCTCAGGCAAAAAGTATTTGCATAGCTGGCATCGACAAATCTGAACCTTTTCCTTTTGCTCACAGTTAATGCCATCTAAAGCTAATGTAGAGCGCAAGGGTACTTCCTCTACACATCTGGTTTGTTTTGGTTAAGTTTCATCCTATTATTTCCCGCAGTCCCATAGTATAATTATCTGAACTATAATTTATGCTATTATTCAGAGCAGTATAAATAGCTTCCTTTATTGCTGCAGGAGCACAGCATGTCCAGATAACATCAATATTTTATTTGTCTCTGTTTATGTATGTGTTTCGTTATCTAGGTGCTTATTAAGTATGGAATTATTATAATAACTGAGAACAAACAGCAACTGAAAAGAAGCAAAAATAAGACTGGAAATAAAATGTGTCCGAAATGGTGTCTGCTCTTTCTCTCCCTCTTCTGCCCACTGAGCATCTTAAAAAGAGAGCGTTTTTAGGACCTTTCCAAACAGCCATACCCACCTCCATGATATCAGAGAGCAAATGCGTTATTCTCATTAGTGGTGTCTCTCACACTTCCAGAAACTGTAACGATTTTGTCTTAACTGGCAAGTCTGAATTGAACCACTTGTATTTTCAGGGTTCTTAAAAGCAAATGAGATCCTTAAGGGTGTCATTTTTAATCACTAATTTAAATTCCATCATCTTGACAGTGATAAAAAGTGCCACCCCAAATTCAAGCAAGAAAGATGGTTGGACAGGTTCCCTTGAGTTAAAAGGAGCTTCACGCAAATAGGCATGTTTACAAGAAGGGGAACAACTTCCTAATTTATTAAAAAGTGACTCGGGTAATTAAACAAAAATTGGAAAATTCTGTGTTGGCTCAATTTTATCTTAATACAGCAAGAACATTAACAACTGCAGTCTTCTGACACATTACAAAGTGGTGGTAGCTTCTGAAGCATTTAGCTTTTAATGTGGTTTCCAAGTTAAGTGGGCTAAATACATGCAGAAAGTAGCAGAAAATTTCAGAAAGTTTATGAGCCTGATCCTGCATTGCTTGCATATCGTGAACTTGAGCAGCTTCACTTTCGTGTGCAAATATATTATATGAATTGTTCAATCATATTTACTTTGGACTACATAGAAGGGAAAAGAAAGATTATTCTCTGATAGACAGGAGAAGGAAAACATAATCAATACTGGTAAGTTGCTATTCAGTTGTCTCATCAATACAAAAAATTAAAATATGTGAATTACAATGCAGGCACACAACATAAACATATGATTATGCTACAATCATACACCCTTGCTCAAAAATCACATAACTTTTCCCTTTTACATATAGAAATACTTTCTGAAACCTAATGATGCTCATAGAAGTAGCAATGGGTGATTTCAACAAAACTCTTACCCTGCAGCTGCTCAAATTTTGTCGAGTTTTCAGAGAGAGTCTACTGGGTTTTTTCACTTTTATAGCTACTGGAGAAGTAAACGAGGGAAAGGTGCAAATCCAACATTTTAATGACAAATTGTACTGAACATTTTGGAGTTGCTTTCTCAGCCATGGACTTGGTTGAAATTTTGAGCAATCAACTTATTTTAAAAAAATCTAAATAGTCAGTAAAGAAATGCAAAAAAAAATTTCTTTTAAAATACTTTCCTTTCCACATAATTTTCACAAGCTTTCCAAAACCAAATTCACTTCCCTAGCTCTCCAGGTACTGTAATACATTGTCTCAGCTCTCCTGTAACAGTACATCATCTTTCATGCCACTATATAACCACCATAATAACAGCATCCCTCACTGGGACTGCTGTCATGATGTAATATAAATAATTATAAGGATTGCTCAGAAAGGAAATTTCAACTCTCACAGCCCCTTACCTTCTCTTTAAGAAAGAAAGGTGGTTCTGAAAAAATGAGTAGTATGATTTATGTGCAATTTTACGCATTTGGCTTTTTTTTTTTGCATTTCCCCCTAGTTTTTCTAATATTAAGTTGTGGTGTTACTACAGCATATGTAATATAAGGTACTTAAAGAACAAATGAGTACCAAAGGGAGCATTTTTCTGGGACATACATATAGGCTGTGCGGCTAGCCCACCATTACTACAGTTAGCATTACACAGTTCCCATCGCACTAGAATATTCAAGTACAAGTACTGTAGGCAGCAAAATAGCCACCCTGCCAGCAGGCCATTAGTTAGCTCATGCCAGACACTACATACATTATTTGTGGCAGGCTTCTACTTTAAGAATAATCATAAAAAAGCTTGTAATGAGAATAAGCCCCAAATGGTCCATCACTAGGAACTGCATGGCTTTGGCAAATACTTCAGGCAGCCACCCTGACGTGCTGGATTAAACCTGACACCAGCTGGACTGAAGTTTCGGGCAAAATAATGTGATTTATTTAAAGAAAGATAATGTTCAACTTCTCTAATGTCAGCAAGCTTCAGACTTTGAACCGAAGGCTGAGAGACTTCTTCCCTGTGATCTGCACCTTGGATTAATTCAAATTGTTCTTACTCATAGCCCAGGCATAATCAGGAGCCCCAACCACAAACAATCCTTTGTGCAGTAGGTCCTACAGAAATACACAGAGGGCAGAGGGACCTGAGTCCGTTCTGCCTCGATTCACCCCCAAACCAGAAATGCTGGTGCAAAACCATCCCAGTAGAAATTAATCATTTAGGTCAGGAACTTGTCTGATTGCACGCATAAAGCCCCCAATATGTACACACATTGCACACATAGATACGCAAGCACGTGTTAAAAAATGAAACCTAGAATTGTCAATACTGAAGATGGGGCAGGGAAGTGAATTATAGGCTCTTAAAATTATTATGGGGACATGTTGTGTTATAGAAAACTGAGAATGTGTAGAAAAGCAAAACCCGAGCTTCACACTTATAAGGATTTTTTCAGTTGCCCAAGCAGAGCTCAGCCTCTGCACAAAACAGTGGTGTTCGGACCGCAGCAACAACTGCCACACAATTGATGGGCTAAAGAATAACAAGCTGACGAGTGGATTTGGCATCCCCACAGCCAGAGCCTGAAGATTTATTGCGCTGGGGTGGTGCACGTCAGTTTTCTTTATCACTGGAGTCCCACAGCAGATTTATACATGATGACGTTAATTGAAAAGGAATAAAGCCACACATTCTCCTAACAACTGGGGCTCGCTCAGCATCTCGCCGCCCAGCCTGACTGGCAGCCGAGCAGTCCCTGCTCTCTCATCGGGGGCAGGCACCTGGCAATGAGAATGGCCCTACAGAGAAACAGGGTCACAGCTGGGCTCTTTGTTGAAGGATGCTCTAACCCAAATGCCATCTATTTCCAAGGAATCTATTAATCTTCTACAGCTCTAATGCAGAATCATTAAATGCATCCCTTTCCTTGCTTCTTGTGACCCAAATGGTTAATGATGTCTTCTTTATAAGCCTAAGAGAAGATGGGTTTCCTCCTTGTAATTCAGACTGATGCTTACTCTGCAGAGAAACAAGAGAGCCCTTCCCCTGCTTTACAGGAGTCCTTGTTTCTATAATATAACCTGGCTCTGGGCCAGTTGTTTGAGCCTTCCCACTGCTATCTATCTCCTTTGCTACTAGAGAGCCACTCCATGTGTTTTGTTTTCTGGGTCATTTGCCAAGTTTGTGGCAGGTACTGACTGCCAGAAAGAAAACCCTAAACCCAAGTAGAGTAGAGGAAATAACCAGCAAACTGTCCCTCTACTGCCTGTTCAAAAATAAGTCGGAGTTGTGCTTGATCATCTTTCCTGAAGGACAGTGCTTCAGCAGGATCATAGAGTCTGCTTGCATAAAATACAACTTCAGTCTTAGAAACAGGCTAAAACTTTGGGCTGCACTCTGTCTTTGGGTTAATCTCATCCTTAGCTAGGGACTCCAGTGAAGGTGACACCAGGAAGCATCTCTGCAGACATGGCCCCAAAGGAGGGGTCTGGGTTCCTGCTCCCCCCGCTCCCTCGCTGCCTGGCCAGGGAAGCAGGTCCCCGGGGCGGGACACACCACCCTCACTCTGTTCCCTTCAAAGCCACAGACATTTGTCTGGGAGCAGAGTCAAGGCAGCTCTGTCACTGCTGAAAATCCTACTGGAAAGCCCAGGTTCGGGAGCATGCTCCCACAGACCCACCTGGCTAAGAGGTGGGCTCATGGGCGCTCCTGGAGCAGGCTGCTTTCCCGAGCTCCTCTGCAAATTCCTGACTTTGAGAGTAAGCATCTGCTCATGGCTTCTGAGAGCTTTTTCAGGGTTATTCTGTCCTGATGGATATCTGTGAGTACTGCCACTGACTCAGGCTTCCTCCCCCGTGCCCGGACTGGCCAGCTCCCTGCAGAGAAGAACAGAAAACGCCATCCCAGGGAAAGGTAGTTTTATTAAGGAGAGAAACCTTGTTATTGCTTCCTCAGATCTTACTGGCTTTTTGTTGTTTCCATTAACTTTTATGAGTTTAATAAACATGCCCGATTTAAAAAAAATACAGTATTTTCCCAGCCTTGGAAATTGGATTTTCCATCTAGTCCAAATGCAACAGCCATTTTAAACTGCTCACCAAAAGAAATCACTAAAACAACACTTTTGAGTATTTTGTATTATTTCACTGCGAGTAACACATAGATGATTTGGAATATAGCCACTAAATTAATTGTGTTCATTGTTGTATAAACCCAGTGAAAGAGCAAAAACAGGAGAATAAAAACATCTTTACCTACAGGATGACTTTACTTAAAGTCTTTTCTCAGCTGCTCATTGGCCAAATCTTAAGCATAGTGAGTCCATTCGTTAGTGCATTAAAGCTCTTCTGTCATGGTGAAAGTCAGACTTAAAAATAGCAAGACTAATGCAGTGACTTCATGAGTCTTTACATAAAATCAGCTGGAAGTGTTAATGGTGCCCTGTCTCAGAAACATGTAAATGACGACAAAGAAAAGATATCATGCCCAGATATAATCTAGTTTCCCTTCCAGTTTTCCTTTGGAGCTCACCAATCTTACAATTACTGGAGCACACAGGTAGTTCAAAGTCACCTTCGTTAAACCAGCCAAGCTTCAATATACGCATGTCCCTGCAGCCCCGGTTCTGCACCAGTGTCTGGCTGAATTAAAATAGGTGTGAACCCTTCCGAAAACTTGAAAGGTCTTTGCAAGGACTAAAAGTGATATTTGATTACAAGTAAGATGGCAGCTGAGAAAAAAATCAAGCAAATTTAAAGATTGCAGGACCTGAAAGGCAATCCAATTGTCCAGAGGGCTCTAGAAAATGAGGTCAGATACAGCACACTGCATAATTACTCACACTGGGCTAAAAGCAGACATGAACATTGGGTCACCATTAAAAGGCAATTCCACTGACTTTTAATAGGTCCAGAAATTAAACAGGGAATTACTAAAAACCTGCATCCCTTTCTCAAAATGCAGTACATATTTAAATGCATTTCCAGTAATCTCAGGATTATTATTTAGGAATACCTGGGGTTTTATCTAGCCTCTGTGGAATCTGACCCTACCCAGCCTATTCCAAAACAAACCTAATCAGTTTACAACTACTGCAAGCCCCAAGAAAAATAACACCGAGTCTTTGATAGAAATTGAGCTGTCTTCCCCAATGATTCCATATTACTGCGCTGGGGTAAATTGTCATGAGATATGGGCAGTGAGATGAAGGCCTTCCCCTCTCCTCAGCTCATGTTCAAATTCTTATTATAAAACCATTTTCCAGCAAAACCATAATTATTTGACCGAAGCCCTAGGGCCAATATTCTTTATCTGATGTTTAAATAATGACAACCAATTTGCAGGATACTGGTAATCTTAGATCAATTGCCCACAAGCTGTTTAAAAAAATACTAAAAATCCTTCTTTGCACACTACTCAGCAGAATGTGAGCAGGCTACAAAGCAGTGGGAAAACTGCAGAGCAGGGAGAAAATGGAGAATCAGACCAACAGGCTTTATGACATTGTGCAATCGGCAGCTGCAATTCAGAAGCAAGCGCTATTTAAAAGTCTACTTCCAATGAAAAAATTTGTCTTTACACCTCTAAGCTATACACAGTCACTAGCTTTCCCCCCTATATTATTCCTGTTCCTTTGGTTTTTTCTCTTCTGGCTAAAATATTCGGCTTTCAGCTCGGCAGGAACACATCTCCGTTCAATCCACTTCTTCCGAAGTAAAATAGGACCTGGTCTGGAAAAACGGCTCTGGAAGCGGACCCTGAATGGTGCGGCTCAGCCTCGCTTTGAGGCAATGGGACCGGCAATAACCAGACCTGAAGCAATTAGCTCAAGACAGCACCAGTAGGACTGTAAGGTCCTAAGGACACTATTGACTGCATAGGAGACAATCTTTGCACAAGACAAAAAAAAGGAGGTCAAGAGCCGCTGCTTCAAGTCTCAGCTGCACCCACCCAGCGTGGCCAACCCGCACCTACGCCTTGGGGTGCTGCCTCCCCCAGGCAGGGCCCGCAGCTCTGCCCTGTGCATGCTAAAAGCAGGCAGCACCAGCAGGACCTAGGCATTTACATGAAGCTCTTGAAGAAATAACAATAACCTTTCCCCAGAACTGTAAAACCGTCCAGAGTTCCAGTGCATGTTACTACAGAAGGGAACACTGTGGTGGCTTGAGGAGTCAGAGGACACTTTAAGTCCCAAACCGTTCCCATCTCTGTGATGCATTGCATATAATTAAAAGGAATGATGAAGAGACTAGAGGCAGAATCCTCCTGAGCAGAGTGTAAGGTGAAATGGTCTCTGTGTACTTATTGAATCTAATAATTTACATCTCATTGTATCCGATCAAGTTAGCAGTTTATCACATTAAGATTGCATTAAGTTGGCTGTCTCCAGCAAGGCTGAATTATTGTTGGAGGGGACTCTACAGCTCTGTGCTTGGGGCTTTTATATTCCCCAAGTTAAAGGTTCAGCTGGGATGTGCAGCAAGAAGAAAAAAAGCCTTTGCAGAGGCCACCTGGCCTGATGTAGCTCCATGTCTTACTTGCTAGTGATGGAAGAAAGCTGTGGGACGTCAAAAGAAGATGGCTCCATGCTCGCATCTTGTTTGCACTCAGTCATTTTTAGCAACTAAAAACTTTGCAGCAACAAGTAGATGTTTATATCTTCTCATTTATTGGAAGGTTCTTTAAAATTTGTTCCACTGAACACAGAAATCAGTGCTACCATTCCAAAAAAGGGGAAAAAACCATGGGACACTATGAAAGCATGTACAAAGATACTCACAAAAATAAGAGTCTGAACCAGTATCTCTGGCTTGTAAAACTCAAGCGGGATTTACATTCCCCTGTGGTTTGTAAACACTTTGAAAAGATTTCTTCTTATAATCTTTTTCAGATTCTGACTCAGACAAGTGATGTTTCTTAATTCTATTTAGCTAGTGTATTTCTGATTAGAAAAAAGTGCTGGTTTACACTTTGTGCACTCTGCAATGCTCACTTCTCTTCACCTGAAATTTTTTCCGTCTGCCATTTAGCAGGTTTTTTACCACCCAACTGCCTCACGCTGTATTTTCAGATGTTTCCAATTTACCACGATGCAGTTCATAACCACCACCCTTTTTGACAATTATTCTTTGCTGTGGTGAAGGCACACTTCCATTTTGCAGATGTTACGTTTTTCATTGAACAAGTTCCACAGACTTTTCTTCTTGAACATACATTCCTTCATTTTAAAAGCCTTTGAGAAAATAACTTGAAATAAATAATACATACATAGTCTCTTGGTCCTATTAAGAACATCATACTGTACCGCTTAGCAGAGGTCATAGGTATTCCTCTGCTTCAGACATCTCTGAAAGGAATTCTTTAAATAAAACACTTCTACTTGAATTTGTTCAACAGTTTTAAACTGAATTATGCCCTGTCAAAATCAATATTCTGATTGATGTTGTCAAAGGATTTGTTTAAGAGTTCAAAAACCAAATCAGAACAGTTAATTTCAGACTCTACATCTCACGTTGACTTTTTCATTTTGCCTTGGAGGACAGTTTCAGAGATCCCAAATCATGCTAAGAATGTTCCCCTATAATTCCCCATATACAGCCACTCAGCATGACATTCTTCACATCCTATATTATTACGTGTTTCTATGACAAATGGCAACCAAAGAATTACCTATGCAGAACACATCTCTTGGGAGAACATCTAGCAAACAGAGCAAGGCTTTTCCAGCTCACCTGTAACTCAATAGCCCTCAGAGGAGCAGCACAAAGCCTAAGCAACCCCTCCTGCAAGCCTGCAGCAGCCAGCCCCCTCGCACCGACATTATAACTCCTGATTTTCTGACGTTAATTTTCTCCTGGCTTGGAATAGATCAGAGCTGGTCAGACTCTGCCATCACTGAAGCCAATTTTTCATAGTCTCAGCTCATACCACACCAGGGACAACAACAGCACCACAGTTGCTATGTTCTAGCCCTGCAAATGTTTTACAACCTGATGAGAAGGCGGATTTGTCTCTTCTGTCTGCTAAGAATCCATCTTAGGTGTGACAAGTGGCTGCTGGGTTGATCATCTAGCTCTAGATGACTGGAGAATCACATATGGTCCTTCTCGTGGGGTTTTCAAACTGATGCCTAAGGCACTGATGCCTCCCACTTTGAAGTTATCATCTCTGTTTCTCCTCTTTCAACTTAACAGGGAGTTTTTGGACATTTTAATGTGCAGTTGCTAAGCAGTGGCATGGCTAAGAAGCCAGTAATATCAGCAGTACCTTTAAAATGACGCTTCTGGGCATGTAAGAGTGGCTCACACTGCTCTTTCTGCTCAGACTAGAACTGAGTTTCACACTGCCTGCAATTCTCAAAAATGCAACCTGCTGACTGGCTTCATTGGCATTCTTCATCTCATTTATTTTTCTGCCCCTGCAGACAGGTATTTCTAGCTTATCACCAGCCAGTCATGAGCAATTGCATTCCAGATTAGAAAATCCCGTTGGGATCCAAAGCCACAAATGCTGCAGTATGGACATACAGATAATTAGAGACTGCTTCAATGCAAAATCCACTGAAGTCAAGAGACAAGAGAGGAGGAGGTATAATGAGTAATTGCTGCCCAAGAATACAGGTGCAACTTCTGCAGGGAACATGTTAAAGCGCCTCTAAAATATTTGTGGCATTGGATTTGGGAAAAGAAGGCAGAAAACCAAGGAAGAGATTGAGAAATCTCTTTGTCTCTCAGCCAGGACCTCTACAGGCATCATCTTATCTGACGGTGAAGGAAAATGTGAACCTCTTGAGGACAACCTGGTTTGAGGCAGCAGTGTGGACCATTTTGGGGTGTGAGGTAGCTTCAGAGAGAGGTAAAGCCTGAGTGGGATTTTAGCAGTATCTTTCCAGGCTTTGCCATCAGAAAAGTAAATTCTCATTCAGATCTATGTATTTCCTTCCTGACTCCATGACGCTATCTGCTACTCTGAAAGGTCAGGTAGAAAGAAACATTAAAGCATTATTTTCCCACAAACTGTTAATAGCCAGTCTTAAAAACCCAAGAGGAAGGCATAAAGATCATTCTGCTATATTAATACAAATAGGGACTTTTATTTCCCATTGACTTACATGTACTTAGCCGTATTATCACCAGGTCTCAATGCGTAGCCTAAAGGATAAGATTTGAGTCCGGCTTTAATTAGTTTACTGTGATGAGGTAAACCACATTTCGCCTTTCCAAGGAAGTAATTATTTGCGCTCTTCCTGCTTTTCAGTACTTGCACCACCTTCTTCATTTGCAATGGGGGTGAAGCTACTGCCTGGTTTATTCAGAAACGCAGCAGAACCAGTATATACAGTGTATACAGAAAGGAAGTGCTCCTGAAAACGACATGATGGACCAGAGTAAGCAAAGGATCAAAACCAGTGACAAGACAACTGCTTTTGAGAGACGTCACCTCATTAGTGTCTGGCTTTGGCAGTGAAGAGGCCAGTCAGCTGCCCTCTGATCCTTCAGCCATGTCCTCCTGTGTCCCTGATGCTCTTTGCATCCTGAACTTGACATAACTATTTCCAGCACACGTGACGCAAGCTGGGGCGCAGCAAGCTGGGGCGCAGCAAGCTCTGCAGCACACAGAAAGGCTGCTGGGGGATGTTTCTGGGGCCGTGCTCACCCAGCACCCTGGTGCAAGGCTGCAGTACTCCAGGCATGACTCGGATGGACGGGACCTGCTTAACACCGCAGCTCTTCTGGCCTGGCAGGAACGCAGCCCGGCTAGAAGGAAGAGTGAAATGGGCCTACAGTGAAAACTAGATTAACAAAAATGTGGGCTTTGAAGTTGTTTTTGCTTCACAGGGGAATGAAACAGGGCAGTTTCCCATAGCTGGGGGTTCTTCATCAAGCTGGTTTTATACTAGGATCCAGAGTACAGGAATATATTCACTCTTCTGAATGCAATAACATAAAGGATCCCCACGCTGGGGCTTCTCCCCATCACTTTCCCTTAACTCAGAAAGCTGACAAGAGTTTAAAAACAAAATAAAACAAGAAATCCAGGCCTTCAAAAAATATTTGGGTCTCAATTAATATAGGACATTCAAGAGAGTTAAGGATGAAGTCTCCTAAAGGGGAAGTTTTCAGTTTTTACAGAAGAATAGGCAAGTAAAATATTTATTTTTTAAAAGTGGGCATTTTTCTTTGAAAGTGGTTTAGATCCTGTTTTCAGACAATGCTAGGCCCTGCAGGTGCTAAGATGGAGCAGCTCCTGCCTTCAGGGGAGCAAGGAGACTGCGGCTGCTTTATTAATAGCGATTTTTTTCTCCATATGAAATAAGGGCCTGTTTTCAAAAGTATTCATGGGGGGCTGTTGCCTAAGAGATTCTGAAAATCCCAGTTGTTAGTCTCCTCTGTAGACACCTAAATATCTTTTAAAATTTTGCTCTAAATAAAAATTGAGTAAGACCCCCTCTGGCTCAGTGTACTCTAAATAACCTGTTCCTGGAGATTTGCATTTTTTTTTAGAAAATGTATTGCTGCTGCAAAAATTTATCTCAGGTTTTAAAACCATCTCAGCTATAAAAAAGGATAATATTAAGCAAGAGAGGGTCATGAAATAAGAATGATCAAATACTTCCAAGCCTTATCATCAATAAAACTGTAAAGTTAGCCACACCAGTTCACTTCGGGGCATCTGCTCACATTTAATTGAATGATTGTTCTAATTTTTCATTGTTTAAAACCACTCAACCACTTATCAAAAGCCAGTGCTGCTCTTAGAGCCAAGCATAAAAACTTCTCACTCAGCTCCACCGAGAAGTACGTAATTTTGGGGGGATCCTGGACTGCGTGAGAGCTGCAGAAATACAATGGTCAGCCCAGACCCTAAGGTTTCCCAGGCAGAATTCCTGAGATCAAATTCTCAGACATCTCCTTGGGTCCATTGCTTGCTTTTATCAGGTGAAAGTAGGGTGTTATTTATTTCCCCCAAAACTTTCAAGAGGCTATTTTCCTCTCTAGCATTTTGTTCCTTTAAGGAAGCTCAGAGGGTGAACTTTGCATGAAATAATGCAGATAAAGGATAGGTGTGCTTTGCCAAACAAGTTTAGTAAATGAAACATTTTTTCTAGGATCAGATGTTTCCAGAAAGTCTGGGGTAACAGTTAGAGCAACATGTACCAGTATTGGCATTGGACATATACCCGTCATCTTGTTAATACAAATGATGCCACCAGTCGACACCTATGACATCTGAAGTCCTCAGCTCATACTGGGCACTGTACAAAAAGAAAACTGACCATCTCTGCCCCAAACATCTTCCAACTCTCTAAAATCGTGGCAAAAAAAGAGAAGAAAAGCTTTTCTCACACACACAACTAATACCATAGATGTCACCTCTTCTACCAGCTGGCTGGGTTAGGCAATGTGAGGCCATCACAGTGGTGCCAGCAGAGCCGCACAGTGCCATGGTGTCTTCCCTGCCATATACCGAGGAGCACCAGCTGCGCCTCAGGAAGGGGGGCACAGTCCTGCTCCCCGCTCCAGTCCCGCCCACTCTAAGTGCAACCCTGGCTAAAGCATGCGGGGGCTCACAGCCCACAGGGAGCACATGAGAAGCAGCAAGAAGCAGCAGTCAGAAGAAGAGACGGATTCCACGTCAGCATCGCTGGGCCTGACAAAGTGATTCAATATAACCTCAAAACTTCTTTTGAACCAAGGCTTAGATGTGTGTTTTAACATCCTGCTGATTACACACGGGAAGGTAAGGCATTCAGGTGAACTCAGTTTGTGGCAAAACGAGAAAGCCAAAGGAGAGGAAGTCCATAATACTTGTACACATGCCAAAAAATCTTCTGCTGCTGTCATCAGGAGAGAGGAGGCCAGATTCTGAGGAGCACTGGAGTTTTCTCCATTAGTACTAAGGGCACAAACCAGTGCAGCATGTTTAAGGTCCAGCCTAAATTTATTTTTCCAGGGCAGCTTTCCCTGCAGCATTCATCCCTGACAGACCAAAAGCTTGTCAGCCAGATCTCCAAATTAAGAGTTGTGCGAATAATGGGTGTATAATTTGTCAAATCAAAATGTCTGCACTTTCCCAATTTTTTTTAATCATAGCCTATTGTTTCATTTATCTTCTTTGTTTAATTTACTTTTTTAATAACAGCTCAATTCTGGAATGTAAACACCGTGTCAAAGCAAAACCTAGAATGCTTGAGAAAAATAATTCAGCTTCTTCAAAGCAAATGTCTCCAGTTTCCCTCTCAATGTATTTGCTGAATATATCTGAATTCACAGAAAGCTTCAGATCTGCTGAAACTGCCATTGTTGGGTTTGAGGCTTTTTTTAAATAATAAAACTTAGCATTCGCTGAAAGCAACTTTCTGTTATGAGATTGGGTCTATTGTGAGATGAAGTCTAAAATCATGAGATGCTAAACAACAAACGTCGGGCTTTTTATTCTGCTGGACTGTGAGCCTTTCCTAGTCCCTCAGCTCATCTGTGCAAGACAACTTTGCTGCTCTGCTGTACAGAAACTTATTTTTTCTTTTAAATGAAACTGAGAATCTTATGTAATTGAATGGCTCCAGCATCAAATATTGTGATACAATCTCAATTTGGAAGACTTGCAATTGCAGATGTCTTAGGGCTAAAACCCATCATTTCCCTGAGTCCGGATTGAATGTGTAGAATTAATGAGGGCTTTTCTCAGTACAGCAGATGGTGGAGGCTCTAGGGAGTCAACTCCAGGTCCCTGATTCTCCTTCCTATCCATGCCCTGTCCTACGTTTAATAGTCCAATATTTTGCCACTAACAAGGAAACTACCAAGGATATATAGAGAAGAAACAGATCCTCTCACTCCATGTTCCCATGCATGAAATTCACCTTATATTCAGCAAAGACATGAGCAGAAGTGCAAGGGCCACATTCTCATGCAGATGCTCACTGCAGCCTTCCTTAAATCGCAGAAACTTGCTGGGGTCAAGCTGCAAACAAAAATTAGATGATTGCCCTTCCCCATCCCTGTGCGGCACAGCCACGTTGGAATCACAGGCAACAGCCCACCTGAGATGACAGCAGGGGCTGAGAGGCCCCCACATTACACCAGACAGATGGCAAAATTGAACCAAGCTGCAAATTCATAAAATTATGAAATCTCTAGGGCCCAGTGCAAGGCTAATTGTCTACATTAAGTCTTTGAGTGCAATTACGAGTGCTAATGGTTGCAGGGACAGATTCCAAAAAAACGCTATTTAAAACTTTCTGAACTGGTGGGTCTGGGATAATGCTAAAGCCAAGCAGATAATCTGTAGAAAAGAAGAAAACAAAACTGTGATCACAGCTGAGCCATGCTCACTTGGTATTTTAAATTAAGTGAATGTTCTACCAGGACACACAACCTTGAGAAGGAACAATCTGGAATTTTTTGCAAATGCTGTTGGTGGTTGATATCCAGACATTGGTCATTAGATCTAGTTTTATTACAGCCATAAAACAAGTGAGTCAAGAGCTTAGTCACATCAGGCAGGATATGCTTCAAGCACAGCCTGAATGAAAGAATGAAGTTAAACACTGAGAAATACAAGGTAATTAAAAAAAGAACCCTAATAGTTTATTTCCTAAAACAACAAGAGGTAACATACAGGATAGCCTTCGAGTAAGACTGCATGGCGTACTGGGAGGAAGCAGGGTATGGATTTAAAGGAAATAAACTGGACATACCAGCATGTATATCAGGATGGCAGTTTGTAAGCTATCACTACCAACAGGCCTCGCGGCTTTCAAGAGTATCAGGTATCTCCGGCTTGTAAAAGAAATGCAAAGAAAGATACGTAATCTGGTTCTTGTCCTATATCAGCATAAAACCTGCTGCCTGTTGACTCCATTTGTGCAGATTACCTGATTACTAACGGCAGACACTGCCGGTATGAAGGCTGTAGGATAAATAAGAGAAACAGGTCAGCAGGCTCTGGTAACTTCAACATGCCATGCGAGTATGGAGTGACCTTTCAAGAGTGATCCAGAAGAGAGTCTGATGGATACCTCAGAGCATTATTTATTTATTTTCAAATAAACCAGTAGCTAAGCACTGTCCCTGCACAAAGAGAAAAGAAAGATATGGTGAGTAGGATGGGAGAGAGCAAGGAAGGAAATCTTTGCAGGTAAGTCAAAAAGATTGTGTCACTGAAGGACTAGAAACAAGTCTCTCACGGACAGCATGGCAGATTTATGCTGCTCTAGGCTTGAATCCAGGAGGCTGGAAAGTTGGAGTGAGTTTTTTAGAAAGTCATTTTATTTCAATGTGGGTACACGGCTAAGACTCGACACAGAATGAGTTTAATGACACTACATTCTCAAGGGGAACATTAAATATACAGACACAGTCACACATGCCCTCCTATCTGATGGCAAGAATTAGCATTTTCTATTGCAATAGAAAATGTGAATGGGATTAGTGTTTTGTGAGTCACACACTGAAGAGCAGCTCTCGAGGTAGGCGGGGGAGGAGCCAGGGGACTGCGGCTCTGCTCCTGAACCCCCGGGGGCCACCAAAGGTCTGGACGTTGTGACATTACTGTAGGCCACTAACAAGGTCTCTGCACATCTGGTTTGCGCCATGTGCAAATAATGACATTAACTTCTCCCTTGAGATCCACAGATGAAATGGATGATGTATTTGTACGTGAGAAGGATTAATATGAGGGAAAGTGAATATGCCACCAGAGGGCAGTGAATGAAATGGGTTGGGTTGTGTTTGTAAGAGACAACTTACAAGGATAAAAAACCTAAACCAGCTAAATTCTTCACACGTGTGCTTACAGACACACCTCATGGCCTGATTCATTGATGGTTTTTATCAGTTTGGTGCTGGGACGGCTTGGTGAAAGTCAGGGAGCTGCGTGGATATAAGATCGCTTTAAGGAAGTGCCTAGTCAGTCCCATTGTGTTGGGAACTGAGCACCTGTGAAGCAGTGAAACAATGACCTAGGGGAGAAACCTTAATCTAAATACACACAAAGCCAAAAGCCCCCAGCATAGGGGAAGCCTTCTCAGATACCCACCACATGTTATCTCAGTCATGCAGGACCATCTCACAGAAATCCATGTGAAGCAGTCTTAATTCTCACAGATCCTTGGCCAAACTCAGAGGACATTGGTCTCTCCCCAGGGCAGAGGCATTCCCTTGCCCTGCCCTGCTGGGACAGACCATCAGCAAGCTTGTCCTTGCAAGGGAGGAGCAGACAGGGCTGCAGGACATACTGCCATCAACCCCAAGGGCTGTTCTGTTTGTGCCTGTGGGACGTGATGACTACAATCACTGCTTCACCTCTCCGGTCCTCCCTTGCTGTCAAAGCATCCTCCATCCAAGGGAACATCCTTCCTATGGACTGGGAGAAGGTGGGGACGGCTGCTGCAGGTCTGCTGCGTTACTCTGCTTTGTCCTCAGAGTGCAGTTACCCGAAACACAGAGTCATAAGACACAATTTACAATCCCTGCAGCTTTTTGGCATCCCAGTGTATTGGCTTACAGCTAGAATTTGTAGTAGGATGCAGCAGATAGACAAAGCACTCTTAATTACAGATTTACATTAGGAGGAAGGTTTAAAAGCTAATAGGACATTATTAGAATAACGATCTCTAGATGTTCTTCCAGCTGAACATCTGCCATTACTAATTAAAAACAAGTTAAAGTCAACCTGTTTAAAGAGAAATCAATATTTACAGAAACTAGATACCACCCTAATGTTAGACATGGTACCAACCTACAAGAACCTTCCCACATGCCATACGAAATCAAGGATTTCTAAAAGCACATTGGTTATAAACTGGTGCCTGTGCAAAAAACGCCTTTGTAAAACCGAGTCAGAAATTTGACTCATGTACAACTTGTTTGTCTCTTTCATTAGTCAGCTGCCCAGCAGTTTTAAATGATTGCTGCATAAAATGATACGTTACCTGCTTTCTGAGATTGGGGTGTCATTTCTTCCAAAAGCAGGTTAGAAATTGCATTTCAAGTGGCAGATGAAAATAATCTTCTTGCAGCCTTCGTCTCCTCTGTCTGCATCCCTGATTGCTGTTGAACATTGCCATTTTGTGGAAGTGCACAGAATCTGCATCAGTCCAACTACGTGGCAACGTAAGACTAAATCCTGGAAGTGAAGGCATACAGTTACAGAGAGAAAACAATTAGGCAAAAAATTACAATAGCAAATAGCTTTGAAATCCATTAGCTACCTCAAACGGAAAAACAAATGCTTATTTCATCGCTCGCTGTACAACCATCACAAAACAGAACAAACCCCTGAAAATGAAGAAACACTTGGCTTTCTGATCTGAGGTGTATTTTAAGATCTACCACCAGCATCGTGCACGAGAAGTAAAGTTCAGAAACATGCGGTTGCATTCAAAGACTAAAAGGAGAGTATCCAACCCACTGCTGTGGGCAACCTGTTGCTAGCGCGGCACTCCATCAATGCTTGCATGCATCCACAGGAACTTAACAAAATTAACAGGGGAGTCACCTGCATCATCTGGCCCAGGAGCACTGGCCAGTACAAACAGAGAAAAAGGAAAGGGATGAAGTCCTCCTGACGGCTTGCCTTTCCCCTCTCGTATAAACCTGAATCTACTGAAAAAAATTAAAGCCAAGTCTGACTCTGGAATTTAATTGTGCTATTGATCTGACAAAGCCCTTTCATATCAACCGTCAGGAGCAGGCACACAACTATTAACGTCAGGCCTCATACTGGCAATGTTGACCACTGACAGCTTCCACTGGCTCCAGGTGAAGATCAGTGGCCCCTTTGGAAAATACCATTCTGTTCGTGACGTATCTGGAAGAAAAGCTGTGTAGTCTAGTAAGTGCTCTAGTGTTCCCAGGCCAACAGCAGTGGAAGAGAAGAGTCAATAGCAGAAGAGCCTCTGCTTTTATAGCAGTGTCCAAGTTGGACTTCAGGGGCCAATAGCAAGCACTGTGTGACCTTGCGTTTGTGATTTCCATAGACTGTATTATTAGAAACTTCAGTTTGGTGTATGTTTTTGCAGTGTGGGAACAATAAAGAGCAAAGGCAAGAAATAAAGAGGCTCCGGGTGCTGACATAAAATTAAATCCTGACTTCTCTTTCAAGTTCAAGGTAGGAAAATCACAGCCATATGTCTTTGTCAAAAATGTGCCCAAGCACTAATATCATCAAGGACAGACACTTTTGCCATGTAATCCTACCACACTCTATATATCATCCAGAGCCTTTTGTGGACTTAGGTGTAAAATAAACTACTAACCCTCTTTAAAACACGCTGGCAAGCATGATTTGGCCCCGTGTAAGTAACTTCAGATTACCGCTGCCTGATCCACAGGCAGACCAAAGCTCCCTTCAGGGCGATATCTGATTAGAGGAGAAACAGTTGTCGGCCTCTAGGAAGCTGCAAATCATTTTTTGTTCAAACCCACAGGGATTTTTGCAAGGCCAGCTGAGCCAATTTAAACAGGAAAAAAATCTAAGAACCCTGCAATAATATTCTCTGCAGTTTTCTGAAAGCCAAATCCTGCTCATCCTACTCAGTGAAGCAATCTTACTGAAGTTAATGAAACTGGTCCCCACCTAGAAGACAGGCTTACTGCAGCTCTGCTGCTGCACAGAGAATTGCTCGATGGTCTCTTTTGAGTTGAACTGTATCAGTTAGTTTGCAGTTACATCCCTCTCTCTGCTAATACTGACAAGTTCAATTTTCAGTTTGTGTTTTTTCTTTTATTTTTTTCTTTCTTCAATGATGTGTTCCAACATCTTTCCCTCCTGCTGTAGACAGAGCTAGGTGAGCTGCAGAATAAACACAAGGATATCAGAGCGCTGCACCTGCCTGTAAAATGACATGAATTTAATCAAAACCATTTCTAGTCTCGGGGCTCAGACACACGACCGGTCTTGTTGCTCTTCCCCTAGGCAACTGCTTGTTGTGCCTCTAGTGTAGGCTTGGACATATGTTTTGATATCACCAGCAAGCGACTCAGCGGAGATGTAGAGAGACTGCATTATTTGATTTCTGATTATGTAGAACTTCCTTCTTTTGTGCTCTCATTGGTCTTACAGACTATAGTTAAGCTATGGCTAACTTGAGCTGGATCCTGCCTGTGCCTCACTTATGCCAAAGTAAATCAACAGAAATTGTGGCACAGTCAGTGGAACTACATGAGAGTAAGATTGAGCGCAAAGCTCATTAACAATTTTAACTGCACTACTTGTTGAATAAGCACTAACTCTTTTTATCTAGGACAATAACACCACCAAAAAAAGATAAGCCCAAAACAGGAAAATATGTGTCCACTGAAAGACAAACTACTCTTGCTCAAAATTCAAAATAAGAGTTTTTGCATCAAGGAAATAAACCCAGAGGGACAGCGGGTTTTATGGCACTTAAAAAACCCACCTGCCGGAAGGTATTTTTGCTGCATCTCTTAAGTGTGTACCTAAAAATACCCACAATACTTAGAACGTAAGGAAAAAAATAGTCTTTTGCTTCTGATACATTTTATACTGGTTACATGTAATTCAAAGTGTATCAGACAATACAAGGGGAGTTCAAGGAAGCCAGAACCTTTAATCTAGTTAATTAATAGGGGGGGTGCATGTGAAAGCCTTATGTAAAATGAGAAAGTAATCTTATTCTGCTCAGGCTGGCTGCTCATTTGGTAGACAGGCAGAAGTTAATAAGGGGCCTTGCAATCTATTTAATTGGCCACAAGATCAGAGTCTGCATCAGCCTTTCGTCCGTGGAGCCGCACTCTTTTATGCCTCCTGTCCCTCCCCAGAGAAAACGAAGGTGATGCTGCAAGACCTTCCTTCAGTTCTACCAGGCTGTCAGAAATAAGGTGCATACAAGTCCGTGGAAAAGCTGCCTTCAGCGTTCAGGCTCCTGCAGCTGCAGGGACTGCTGCTGTGCATGCCCGTGACAAGCACGCCAATGGCAGAGCCACGACTTCTGACAAGACGCTCTCTGTAGGCGCCTCGTTACCAGCCAGTGACGACTGCTCCATATAGAAACCATTCCCAGCTCTCATGAAGGGCGCATTGATTTTGCTGGTGCTCATGACATTCCAGTAATGCAAATGCATTAACAAGTAAACATGGGGAAGGATTATATATTTTCTTTAAGTGAAGAAAAGCTCCAAATGTAAAGGGAAGTTGTGTAGTTTTATCTTGAGATGTGCAGGGAGGATTTAACCAAACCATCTAAACGTGGCATTTGTGTGGAAAACCCTAAACTGCAGAACAAAGTACATAACTTTGTGACTTGATCCTGAGATGAGGTCTAACAAGGTTTAGCATGACAAATATGAATGCTTCATTATGTTGCAATAATGATAGTAATTTTTGCAATAATTAGTACAAATAATAGATACAATGATTTTGAAATAAGAGACAATCTAATCTGTTTTCACCCTTTTCCTTGGCATTCACAGGCTGGACTTGATTTCTGCTTAGTAATGGAGCAAGAAAGTTTTATCTCCGTTTGTCAGCATTACACTGAATGTGGATGCCCTACCTCTTCTACACTTAAACCATGTGGAATTCCCAGCCCAAGCGAAAAGATAAATATTCAAGTACTTTATTATTCAAGATTTAAAAATCCCGGTAAATGAAACGTAGAGAATCTTTGTGACACGAATCTCACGTGCTTTCTCTTCACCTTGGGGAGAGGATAAATTAGCCTCCTTCTTTAGAAGTATTTGTCAAGTAGTTACATTTTAATCCTAATTTATTTATGCCTGAATCCAGCAAAGCACTTAAGCATATGCTTATGCTAAACATATGAATTAGCCCATAAACTCTACAGTTAAGCATCATACAAGCTCTGACTGATTCTGTTCACTTCCTTATCTTGCACAAAGAGTTTAATCTCTATTGTGAGTTGTGGATTAATTTTATCTGAAACACCTCTGATTACGCTGTGAAAATAGTAGAAATTTGTCACAACCACTGCAAACTGGACAGGTCAAATGAGTTTATCTCAGGCACAATGTAACCTGAAAAGAGTACTATGGAAAATCAGGTGCATCACCTACCAATTAAACACAAACAAAACACATTTACCCTGCTTTGTTTTGTAGCGCTTCTTTAAAACAACAGATGTTAGGTTAAATCTCATGTTCAGGCATTTATCACATCTGTTTTCCGTTCCCTTGGAAAGTATACTCACAATAGTGCTCAAATGAATTACAATGAGATTTGTCAGTTGAAACCTAAAAGGGAGTTCAGGGAATAAACATTTCATTTTAGGAGGGAAAAAATAGATGTTTAAAAGCTTTAAACAAGTTTTCAGATAGTTCAAATAGGCAAAGGTCCATTACAGCCACCGTTTGAGACCTATCATAACTTTCACGAGGAGTCCAATGAGATAGGAGGCCAAAGGAAGAAGAGATGAAGTGAAGTCTACAGAGGTGTGGAGCCTGAGGTTGCAGGCTATGAACATGCAGCACAAGCTGGAGGAGCCATGATCGGCATTCTGGCCCCGCAGCCTTGCTCAGCAATTACCACCAGTACAAGAAAAACTTCTCACCTTAAAAATGAACAAAGCTTTACTGCTCTCCTGTAAAACTGGAGCCTGCCTACTCAGAGGCACTGAGGACGCTCCAGTAAAGAATTTTCATAATCACATTTTTTTCCTAACAGCTTTTATGAGAATGCAGAACGGTCTCCCTGCCCTTGCAAGCCTGGAGAGACCTGCAGAAGGGTATTGACAAAGACAGTCCTTTAACTCAGAAGGAGTAGAATTTGACTCAATTGTTCTGCAGGCTAACAGATAAAAATATTGCTTTGAAAAGAAGGGTTTCATTGCTGCAAAATTATATACAAGCATCTAACAAAGTATAATCTAAGTCTTCTCATTCTTACAGGTATCATTTTCTCTGCAGCAGCTCTGAGATTAATACCTCCAGCTCTGCTACAGAAGCAAGACAACCTCGATCAGGCCATAAACCAGTTCTCTTGCCAATGTCCCTTGCCTCTTGTGACTGTTAAACCCACTTTTTTTGGCCAACCAACATCTCTCCTTTGAGAGAAGAGGTACCTCCAACCTTTCACACTGCCTCTCCCAACCCCTCATAGACACTCCACATGTTAGTCTTCCAGTTTCACCTTTGCTATCTTCCAGGCACGTTACTCGTGCCAGTGTCTTTCAAGAACACGACATTTAGTCCTTCCAGACTCATTGACTCAACAACTCTTTTCTCTTGAAGTCACCATTGCTTTGCTCCACAGCCCAAGTGGATGGGCATGTGCGTGACTAACATGTCACTCAACCTTCCTGCCCCCAGGATCACTGCCTAGCAGTTTAAAGGAAGGCTCGGTTCCTCTGAAAAACAGAAAGCTAACCAAGTACAAGTGGCTCTGGAATTTTAAAAGCAAAGTACATCCAACCGCTTATGTAGCATGTCATACAAAGAATAAACTGCTCTTTGGAAAAGAATAAATGTCATTCAATGTCTGAGCACGTAGCTGTTTCTGAGACGAGATTCAGAAACCATCCTTGCTGAAGCTCCAGAGGCGTTCTGCCTTCACCGTTAATTCAGGAGCAGACCAGTGCTCTTCTCACTGCGGGCCTGCTGTTACACGTAAATGTCATCCTTATAGAAAGTGCCTAGAAAATAGCGAGAAGTTTAAAAATAAACAGCCTTAAGTAGAAGCAAGCATTATGGTTAGTTTTGAATTGGCTTTACTGAAATTTCTTTATGTCTAAGGGTTCTGTTACTGCACAATGCAGAGAGCAGAATAACCAAATCATTTCATTTAGGCCAAAAACTCATTTGAAGTTGAAGGACAAAACCCCTCAAAACATCTTCTACGCACTGAACACAAGAGCAATCTTCACATTTACTTTAGGCTTTTAATTCTGATATATTACCAAGTATTTCATTGATTCGACTTCAGTGAAGGAAAACCACATCAGACCTGGAAACCTGGACCATACTGGCTCAGAAACTCTTGGTGCAGTGAGGCAGAAAAGTTCCCCAACAAGCTTTAATCAAACTAACGGAGGTACCAGGAGCAGATTCATTTTCTCTGGCCTCTCCATTTGCAGGGCAGGCTGGAAGAAGTCGGTGAACGTCACCAAATTTTCCAGTTTTTCCCCTCATACAACGGGACCCCATGAAATGCAGCAGAGCCAGTTGCAGCTGTGAGGCTCTAGTGAGAGTCCCAGGTGGAAAGATGCAAAAAGATTCTTTCTCTTACGACCAAAAGCTCTTCTCAGCACACAAGCAGCTACCTGAACTGTGCCCTAGAGACAACTCTAACTCTGAGGAAACAAATGCTACTATTACAGAAACCTCTCCAGGGAAGTCCTATTGCTCAGGATGTTTAAAACTAGGCCAGACAGAACAGTGGCAGCAGCACAACAGAAAATGGATGGCCTCCAGCTTCTGCAGGATTTCACTGCTGTTAATTGGGAAGTTGAGACACCCAGGGCGCTGCAAACTGGATGTGAGGCTTTTTAACCATTGCTCGCCAAGCTACTGCTCCACTGCTGTCTCCTTCTTTTGTGTGTTTCTTTGCTGATAAACTTCACTTAGNTCCAGCTTCTGCGGGATTTCACTGCTGTTAATTGGGAAGTTGAGACACCCAGGGCGCTGCAAACTGGATGTGAGGCTTTTTAACCATTGCTCGCCAAGCTACTGCTCCACTGCTGTCTCCTTCTTTTGTGTGTTTCTTTGCTGATAAACTTCACTTAGCTTTGAAACAGCGAGTCATGCTTTCAGCCCTGCTGATGTTTTACTCTGCCCAAGAAAATGTTCCAGGAATCACCACTTCTCTTTTGGGAGGCAGTGAAAGATCTCTTTCCTCATCAGCTCTGTTGCAGGAATATGAGAAGAAATTACACTTTTTAAAATAACAAGCAGAAAACCCTGTAGGTTAAAAATCTGAAAAAAACCAGGCAGAGTTGAGTTCACAGGGCTTTGTACTGTATAATCACACACACCCCACTGCTTTATGCAATTCTGTTGGTTATTTGAATAAACAGTTTCAAAAGATTTCATTTTTAAAAGGAACACATCCACTTAAAGGCTGTAGTAGCAGACTCTAACCATCTTTAAGGCTACATTCACAACGACATCAACTGAAAAAGGAGAGGAAAAATGTATGTTTTTTTCAGCATACTTAACCTGGGAAGCTTGACAGCAGTTTCAATATCATTGAAAAAGATCTCCTCTATTAAACATTTACGCATGTGAATAATCCCACTGAAGTCAGCAATCCCAGCAAACTAACCTATCCAAGTCCTTGCAGGATCAGAGCCTTGCTCTCTCCTTGGGTTTCCAAACAGAAGCTAAACTACTTTTCAAACAAGATCTTGAAAAACCAAAGATATGGATATCCTTGCTTAGTAACCTGATGGCCTGTTACAGCACTTGCCCTAATGGAGCCTTCCCACCTGTAACGCGCTTTTTATGCTATATTATTATCCACGCTAAATAGTCAGGTGTTTTCAGAGAGCAAGGACCACATTTTTGTTCAGTTTTGTAACCCACCCGCTATATTCTTGCATGTATTCCAACAGACGTGCCTCATTGACCAACCTCACGTGTATTGCACACGTACATCGTCCGCAGCCTGCTCTGGCAGCCACAGAAATCCAGAGTACTCTTCCCATGCACATTGTCAGCGCTGTGGGCTCAGCCCTACACACTTCTGGTGAAAAAAAGTCTTGTTTTCTGCTCAGGAGAAGAGCACTGTAATCAAACATCTATTTTATCACTAAACCACGACCCTCCTGAACATACCCATGTGCTGTCATCTGTTCAGCGCACCGATCGGTAGCACAAAGCACAGGCCTCCACCACCTTAACGTAACGAGCATAACTTTACATTATCTATTAGTTACACCTGAGACTATGTACTGAAATACACAAATGGTGAAAAAGGTTTTTGAAATCCCGATTTCCCCTTCTGCTTTGCCTCACGGGAATTACACGCACACCTGTCCATCGTTCACGGCAGGGAGTACGGCATATGTCACTGCTGGCCACCGCGGTCCCTCACCCTGCAGCGTTGTGGGGAGAAATGCGACAGTGTAATTAACGCCAGGTTTGCATTTCAGTTTTGCTCATTTCTGGATTTACTACTTCCTTCCCAGCCAGTTTCAAAGCATAATCCAGGGCTACCAGGCAGGCACATGGCTACTAAACCCTGCCTCTGCTCTTGTTATCCCGTTGACTCGTGTGCCAACTTGGAGAAAAATTCCCCCTTCCCGCCCTTCGGAGCGGAGCTCACCCGCTGCCCACTGGAAGGCGGCGGCTAACGCGTGGGGCTTCACCCGTGGGGCTTCACCCGTGGGGCTCGCCCTCACCGCCACCCGGCCCGGCCCCGGCCGGGGTTAAGAGCCGGGCACCCCCGCGCTGCCCGGGGCCGGGCCGAGGGCAAGGGAGCCTCGCCGAGGGGCGCCGAGGAGCAGCCCCGAGGCAGGGTCTCCTCAGGCCCTCCTCCGCCGGGCTTCCCCTCCTCCTCGGCGCCCCAGCCTCTCCTCAGCTGCCCCGGACCCCCCACGGCAGACGCCATCACGCGAAGG
>VZSC01001927.1:258914-291141 GCA_013398225.1 Steatornis caripensis
GCGGGGCGAGCGTGCCGCGGTGTCCTCGGGCTGCCAAAGGCAGCGGGAACGCGTTCTTTCGCTTACGCGGGGATTAGCGCGGGCGTTTCTCAGACAGCATCTTCACTGCCCGACACGCTGCTGCCCCGGCGTTTTCTCTCTCGCCGGGGTTTGTCCCTGCCTGCCCTCGCACCACTGCGGTGCCTTCCCACCCGGACCCAGGCGCTCTGACTTTGAACTTGACGTACAAAGTCTCAGCCCATCGTGAAGTTTCTGCCATAACCAATTTGACCGTTTGAAGACAAAGTGGTACCGAGGACAGGAGGGCACCGGGTCTGTGCCCGATCGATCGCACGCCGGGCTGGCAGTAATCAGAAGTGTAGCTGTCGAGTTCTTGTGGTGCAGAGCTCTGCCTGGGTCCCCGGGGCCCGGCTGGCTCTAGGAGCCATGGTGCCACTCGTAAGGAACTCGGCTGGGGAAGAAGCACGCTATCACAAGGTTAGCGGGCAGTTGGACTCAGGAGCCTATCCCCGCAGCTGACGGAGCAGCACTGGATCTAGAAAGTCCAGGCTTAGGGTCAGCGCCCTGCGAAGGCAATAGCAATGCTGACACTGAGATCCCTGAGCACAGGTACTGGGCTCGGAAGAAAGTCCCAGCTCACAGGCACCAGACTATAATCCTCAGCGAAACTTCCTACTTCAAAAAGGGGACAAAGACAATATAGAGATGCTGGGGATAAGAAAAGCAAGAGAGACCCCAAATGGGGAAGGAAAGGACGTTTCGGGTTTGGATGTGAACACCTGTGTGGCACCGTTGCCAGCACACAGGTATCCACAGCTCAAAACACAGAGATGCCGCACGAACATCACATCAGCATTATTGTCTCAGCCAAGACAGAGGACTGAGCAGGTTTCTCCTCCCGGAGAGCGCTGTCTGAGGCTGTCGGTGAGACGCCTTGGGACGCAGGACCACAAGGAGCGGCTCGTGCAGTACCACTTCTGCAGTTACAGACTGGGCTTCAGCAGGCAGAGCTGCCATCCCAGCACAGCCTGGCTGGGCAAACATCACGGCTCACTCGCTGGCTTAACATCTCTAACGTAGGAGTAACTTACAGCGATCCCAGGGACAGGCAGAATGAGTCGGGAAAAAGTTAGAGGAATCTGATGCTCTACTGAATCAGTATTTTAAGGGTGCAATACAAGAGAGTTTGCTTGTGTCTATGTACGCTACACATTTGAAGTGCCATGTAAAACGGCAAGCAGCAATGACAGTTAATAGTCTACAATTTCTAAATGTTTTGTTCACCTTAATTCCTTCTTCAGGCAATTAATTCACAGAAAAAATTTTAATCAGACATGAAGAGAAGCCTGCCTCTGAACAGCACACATGCAATTCCCACTCTGCATATGAATCGATGTTCTTTGTGTTGGGTTTTGGTTTTTCTCTCCCTAGCTTAAAATTAAAATTTGAAGATTGGCTAATAGTTCAGAGAACTGGAAAGTTAAGTCCTGTATTTACCCACAGAGGATGCAAGGCATGGGCAAGTGTCTGTGCTTCACAGCATTGATGAGTCTCAGCCCTGACCTGAAGAGACCCAGCCAGCAGGGATGAGGAGGTAGTTTCCTCTTCATTCATCCCTTAGGGGCTGCTTAGATCTCCACAGTAATGACAAGCTCTGATTTCAACACCTGTCCCCTAGGAACTGACCAAGACCCTCTCAAGATTATCAGGTGAAGAAGTTGTTACAAAGCAGTCTGTGCAGCTTGCCTTTGTCTGCTCTGAAATGGGGAGAGTCTTATGTTTGCAGACAAGAAAAGTCACTCAATGGGTGTTCCGCACATACTTGCACCAGCTCCCTAAGGATACAGCATTGTAATTACAGACCTAACGCTGTCATTCTAAGAACATGGTTAAAATCGGTGCATGATCCAAATTAGCAATGGTGACATACATTTCGCAAGGGATCAGACATCGGTTGATTAGAACAGTGGCATCAGTAATAGTGCTTAACATATCTAGCCAAAGCGTTTGGTGGTGCAACACTGCTGAGTTCAGTGGACTTCCATCAGGTATGAACGTGTCTGCTTGTTCAGTGCACGTTAGCTGAGGATAACGTTGGCACTAGCACCTGAAAACACCGCACATGCACAGTATGCTGAGTGCATGAGAAATTTATGATTCTCACCCTGAGACTGCACAGAGATGAGAACAAGCTGGATACGCTTAGGGGAAGACTCACATGGCCGAGCTTTATTGAGGACGTGGTACGTGACGTACGACGTGGACGTGAGCAGTGCTAAAAAGAGCTTTTCATGTTTTAATTTGAAGCTTCTCTTCAGTTTTCTAACATTAGAGAATTGTAAAAGTAGCACACTTATTACCTGTTAGAAAAAGAACTCTGAAGTCTGTGGGATCTGAGTAATTAGCTTTGCATGGTGCCAAGAATTTAAGAGAAACATAATCTAGGATCTGTCCTCAAATGCAGTGTTTTGCTGAAATGGAAACAGTTAACTCCTTGCCACAAATCTTGGAAAAAGTCTGACAAGAGGAGAAACCAGTTAACTGTTTCTGCCTTTCCCACTCTAGTGTCCAAAGGAAATTTCACTAACTCAACAACTCCACTTTGAGGTCAAGCGATGCCAGGCCTGATTGTGCACGCAGAGGCAGCGTACTTTCCTCTCCCTTGCATAACCCAAGCATCTCAGCAGATCCCGTTCTCAGCAGCAGCTGTTTCTCCCTCCCTGTTCAACCAGGCACCAGAAAGTCTGAGAAAGGCAGAGAAGAGAGAGTGAAGTGAACTCCTTCACCCCTGCTACAGCAGTAGCACACAGAGGCAAGTGCCAGGCTGTGCGCTGCAAAGAGGTGCAGCCACAGAGGCACGACTGCATGCGGACCCTGCTGCAGCACGTACAGTGTGCCGGGGTGGCTTCACCTCTTCCAGAGGTTATTGTGCCTTCCAATCAGCTTGGATGGGAGGTTTCTCCTTTTCTCTCTAAGCAGAGGCTGGCAAGACTGAGACTGTTTTCCAAAACTTGTTTTGAGTGCAGATGTGCAAAGGTGTCCCACAAGTGTGCAGTCCCACTGCCAGGAGTGGGGGCGGCCCAGAAACAGGCTGTGTGGGACAGGGAGAAACTGGTGGTGCAAGGGTGAGGAGCAGAGCAAGACAGGAACGCTGGAAGTGGGGTCATATTCCCATTTCGAGGGGGGATTTTATAATGTATGGAGTTGTTCTGCAGCCCCTACTCTGCCATCCCGGCACTCCCCTTGCCTCTCAGTTAGAGAGGACCTCTGAAGCACCTCCAGTTAGCTGGGAGGCAAGAGAGGCTGCAGGAAGGCTTAATGGAAGTATTTCTTGCTTTAGTGAGAGAAAATCTCAGAGAGCAGGAGTTGTCAGATTTGGGGGAGGGAAGAAATTGCTCTGATTCAACCCAGGAGAAGGCTGGTAAGGTGAAGAAGCAAAGAGCAACAGGTATCAACTCTCAGCCATCCCTTTGCCAGTGAGGACTGCACAAAGCAGCTACACCAAAGAGCTCCTGCTATGGCAGTGCCACTGAACACGACCAGGAGGTTCAGCCAGAGAAGCAGCAATGCTTGCTGCAGGTACCGGCTTTGACCCCAATTCCTGCTTCATTAGAAGGTGCAGCAGCAACTGGGTTGCCTTGCACGCAGTTGCCTTCCCCGTTATGGGTATAGCGTACTGCTGCTGGAAGGACAAAGTGGCAGTGTTTCCTAGACCGGGGTCTGGCCCGATCCATGCTTCCAAGGGTCTCCTCCTCCTAACAGTGTGGAGAAGTAGAGTAAAATCTGGCTTTCTTACTGCATGATTGGTGGTTACACTTTGCTCCCCAGTCAGTTGCTGCTGCGGCTTGGCTTCAGGAGTCATCACATCCCAGTGACACAAAATACAGGCACATACCCAGCACCCTTACAGCATCCCCAAGAGGTAACAGACTCATACCAATGCCCCGGAGAAGTGCCCCTCCAAACTTCCTTGAGAGCCTGATCTACAAACATTTCTTCTATTCATGCTTTAGGCTTCTGCTTAAACCCCATCACGCTGATTTAAACACAGATTCCTGACTTTGCAAGCTTGGGAAAGCGGCCTGGACACATTTGGGTGCTCCCAGCTGGAGGATGCAAACAGGTAGCTTTTGTGTCAGACCTGCTGCTGAACAAAGCATCGCGGAGATGGGGACAAGCCAGGTCATTCAAAGTCCAACCATGAACAGAGCACGCTCAGCGGGAAGAGAAGCTGTAGTCCTGATCTAGAGCAACGTGTAAGCTCAGCAGGGGTGCCTAACCTTTTTAACACGCTGTCAAGGGAGAGCTACGCATTATGGACTTTCCCCTAACAGATGACAGACCGGCTGTCCTCACACAGCAAGTCAGCTGCTTCCTAGGGTGTTGGATTGACATGCAGGTGCGTAATATTTGCACTGCGCCTGTGCAAACTACAGTACAGTCACAGGCAAACTGAAATGACAGAGAACTGGTCCTTCTGGAGCCTTCTCATCATCTGCATCTTGGAATAAGGAGGGTGTTCAGGAGGCGTGCAAGCCAGGGTCATCGTCCTGGCAAGACAGGTACTGCCGATGGTCTGTGGGCTGAACATCGCGGATCTAAGAGATCACCACCACGCAACAGCCCAGGTGTGCTCCCCCCACTCCCTGGCAGTGGAGGGGGAACGAGGCCTGAAGGGTGTTGCGATCTCTGTGCTTAGAGCCACGACCTGGTTAGTACCACGAGTAGGAAGGGGGACAGGTACTAATGTTTGTTGATGACTCACATGGTATGTAACATCCAGTAAATACCAAAGCAGGCAGAAGGTAGGTGTTCATACAGCACACAGCAGTACGTAGTGTGTCTGACCCGTTTTGGATTCCTGCCATCTACTGCCTAGTATATTCTTCTGCAATCACAGTACAGGCTCCTGATTAAAGAGAGCATTTCCAACACCTGAATAAATAGCCTCTCTCATAACAGCACACCTGAGCAAGAGAAGTACTAAAGGAAGAACTGAAAATATGAGTTGGAGAATTGTTACATGCAGAGTTATGACCTTGAAAAAACAGCACTCTTCAGCTGTCGCTCATTAGATAGAGTTCACACAATGAAAAAGAACTGAACCCTCCTGAGGCCTGATTCACCCCCCCTTTATTTAAAGACCATGCTTTCTCTGACTTTAAATCTGAATTGGATGCAAAGCCAGTACATCGCATCCTGCTTAAAGGAGGACAAATAAATTGGCAGAACTTTAGCTCAGCTATCAGAGCAACTGAAGGGCACTGCAGCACGTTACAGTAGCAGTACTGGACAGAGTGGAACAAAACTGCTGCTAACATGCTTAAAATGAGTCACTTCCTATTGTAAAATGAATGCTTTTTCTTTAAGGAAAGAAGAATCATGATGAAAAAAAAAACATAGACTCATTACAGTGTTCCTGCACAGAAACGGTGACGGCAAGGCACACAGATGGGAGCGATTTAGCTTGGTCAGTATGTCTGGAGACTGTGGCCACTAAAGCCTTGCAGCCCAAAAGACAGGGTGTAGCTGAATCTGTGCTAATGCAGAAGAGGACTTGATTGCGCATCTCTGAATGCCACTACAGAGTACAACTGCTATCTTTGGTTTTCTTCTGCAACATCAGTGGGAAACAACCCTGTCAGGGCTGTAATGATAGCGAGATGCAATATTTGGGAGGCTCAGTAGACTATGAAGTGCACAACCTTGCATGGCAGGCTGCTGAAATGGTTTGGGAAGGAAAAACTCCAGAGGAGATTTTTCCTTGAAATGACAATGACACAAAAGAGAGAGCACAGCCAGTTTTCACGGTAGGTGGGTAATGCAGAGCCCCCAGTTGTTAAGAAGTCAAGCCATTCAGAAGCACTAGGCAGTCTAATATCCTGCTGTTCTTCATCCACCCCCTTACTTGGTTCTCTCCTCCTCCTCTTTCTGCTCCCCTCTGTAAAATGGGGGTGAATCAGCAGAAACAAGCCAGCAGGAGAAGGCCTTCATTCGCATACATCAAAATGATTTGCTGTAGGCAAACAAACAACACGGAGATGTCCTGACGTGGTGCGCTCTCTGCTTTCACACACCAAGTGCAAAGCAATCCCTGGCCACAAAAGCTTTCACCTTCCATTTCAGGTGGCCTTTTTGAGCCTTTAATCTCTTTTCCCATTAACTTTGAGATGCCAGAAAAGGAAACAAAGCCAACCCCTTGAGCACAGGAGACACTGCACACAATTCCGCTTTCATTCTGCAGAATAAAGATACATATCTTTGTAAGGATCCTAAACCCCAATATCCAGAGTACTGTTGGTGCCGTTCTGGGGGTGACCTGATAGGACAAGATGGTGTTGAGTTGCCCCCCAGGACACCAGTATGGTCGTGCAGAGGAAATGAAGTAGAGGCAACCAAGTAGGACCAGAATTAGCAGTACAGAAGATGACCAAAAGGAGTTTTATCCCTTTATCCATGGAAGAGAAGCCTGCCTACTGAAACACTGAACACATCTTTTCCACTGAAATTGTTCTCTTCTACCACCTGAAACAGAGTCCCTGGAATGTACAGTCATTTAACTTCTCTATCTTTTCAATCATATGGCACTTCGACTGCATGGCTAGGTGCACTAGATGTTGCTTTTGGTTTCCAGACAAATTACCTGTCAGTCAGTTACATCAGACTAGGATATTTCACAAACATTTGTTCATTCCAGGTGTGTTTTCTTCAATATCCAGACTGGCACACCGAAGAGTGATATATTTAGTGTGGATGCAGTATATTTTCCGTGGAAGAAACAAAGCCAAACTGCAATGGTTTTATGTAGTCTGTAATTTCCTGCATATTCTGTAAAATTGGCATAGTCTCTGAGAAAGCTTGGCCATGGGGTTTGCAAGCATGAGCTAATGCTTTAAGACGACATAAAAACTTTGGTTTTTAGCAAAACCACGATCAACAGTAAAATCCTCTTAATTATTAATGTTCAGTAAAGAATTCACACCAGTGCCCTTATGAAATCATGTCCTGCCTCCATCGCAGTAGTCCCATCGTATACCTTTGGCACCTGCTTCAGTGCTTTGGCATTTGATATCAAAAGGGTAGAATGGGTTTTGTCATCCTCAAGTTCAACTGACTCAGCTTAAGACCTCTTAAACTTTGCTGACAGCCCACATTTAGAAGCCACAGACACCTACCAAATGAGACACCCAAATTGCCTTGAAAATCTGTCTCTCCAGATACATTGCATGAATAACCAAATCCCTTTCATGATTTCTGCATTATTTTGCAGATTGCTTTTTCTCCTCCTAGCACCACTTTCCATTAGAATGCTTTACTGCTCTGGTAACAAGATGCAAAGCTAGATTTTGGGCCGCAAGTTTTAGACATTTTTATCCTCACGTAGGTGCCTCTAAGAAAGGTTTCAGAGGGGAATGTCTGAGTCATTAGAGGTTTCCAGTGCTGTAGGTTCAGCTCAGGAAGGGTGGATGAGGAGGGTGAAGACAGCAAGAGGAGAACCAGATCCCTGTCACATTAACACACATGTCACCGGTGAGCACGTACTGGGCCTCCCTGCATCTTAGACTGGCGTTCCTTCTGGGCTGTTCTCATATTGCAGAAATAGCCCTATTTCATAAAGACTAGGGAAAAAAACCTGTTCCAACGGGGTAAGAAAGCCAAAAGCAATGCAATGTAATTACATCTGTCTGCCAGACAAGTTACTGCACTTAAGCCTGAGTGGTTGGCAAGGCTCAAAGTGAATACCTGCCCATCGGCATCTCCACACCATTACTGTGTCTGTGCCCTCCAACAGCAAGGAAGTGCTTTTGGCTGAATTAAAATCCTTCTCTGGCCTCTGTGACTGGCCAGCGTCAGCCGCAGAGCGGCATACCCCATTCATGGCATCCTTCCCCAGAGCTGCCTCCGCTAGTAAATGCTGCCAGTGAGAAGAATGGCCCCGGAGACCAGACTTCATCATCATAATCTGGCCTCTCACACCAGCTCATTCATTCACCTGCGACTCATAAGCACACAGCCATCCGCATTTTCTCTGGCAGTCACTAACCCACTCTCCCACATATGGAGGGGAGTTTGGGTTCTCCTGGGCAGGAGCTTGATCATTCTCTACCTCCAGCTTCACTTTTGCCCTCAGAGCTCCCGTGGTCTGTCCCTGCACATGGGTTTTCTAAGCACAAACCACATGAGCCTTCCTACAAGGTGTGAAACCTCCTCCCATGGCAGTCCTGCATCCCACACCTGCTGTAGATTTTGTGATGGTCTTTTTTTGGTTTAGATCCCTCTCCATGCCCTGGGAGATGATGCAGGCACTGGCAGAAGGGGCTGAGAGCCCTTCCCTCACAAGGATCAGTGGGTGTGTGCTGTTCGGCAGAGCTCAGAGAGCTAAAAACCAAATACATCAGTTTGTTTTAAAAATCAATCTTCACAGGAACTCTCTCAGAGCAGAATCTTATATTGCACTAATTATATTCTACAAAGTATCTCTTTATGCTTCACAATGGTTTAAGTAAGGATCTCAGGATATGATAATAAAAGGGAAGAACAAATTACATTAGCCATGAGCAGGCAGTGTTCACAAAGGTTGTCTCCACCTGCTGTAGTGTTGAGTTCAACCCATACCACGTCTAAGAGGAAAACATAGAACTGCCCTACCTTCTATAACAGCATCCAGGGGTCATTTAAAAAGACCATATAACCAGGTGTAGCCAGCATCATTAATAAACACATTTACTTTTCCACAGCACATTTTTTTTTAAATAGTTGCTGTTATGTAGCCTCCATTAGAAATCACCCATCATCATCTTCTCCAGAGACCTCCCACATGGAGTAGAGGCTGAACAACATCCTCATCGCAGTCTGGTAACTATTGGCAAACGACTGTGTTAGTAACCGCGGTCAGGTCTGGCTGCTGGACACAGCTCCTGTTTACGTTTTAATATTGCCTCCTAGCTTAGAGAAAATAATCTTATTTCCATTATGCCAAAACACCAATTTTTTTCACCATATATTTTTAGTGGATTGTATTTACGGTCTCAGGGTCTCTAAATCTAAGAAGGAGGTATTACTAACATTTTCGAAAGCAATTTGAAATTTCACGTTCGTAAACCATCTCTCTCTGTGCCAGTCAGGTGACTAATGCAAGGCCTGCAGAGTAGTTTCATACATTGCACGATAATTTGTAGGGATCCTAGCAACAACTGTATTTGGTAAAAGGTGTCCATTATATTCAGCGACCTCATGTTTATCATGCTCCGTAAGCGACACTCATGGCTACTTCATTTAGGCAGTTTATGATGCTGAACTACTCAACCACACAGCGGGCCTTATTCCCAACGAAACAGCACTACCACTTGTGTTGTAAAGGCTATTTCACTGCACAGGCAGCTGTGTGCATGCAGAATGCTCGCAATTAAAAAAAATCCTGAAAACCAAGGCCCAGAAACATGCCTATTTCTTCTTTAGACTGATACAGTTGCTCCTACTTAAGCTCATATGCGATGATAATAGCCAGTTGAAGGAGCTCTGCCAATGCCCGAAAAGACTGTGGTTAGACACTATTTGAGCTATGACTGTAATCCACAAAACAAGAAACTGGGGAAAAAACCATGCCTTTAGGTGACAGGCGCTGCTTTGAGGACGCACAGAAGACTGCATGGGCTCTACAGGAAAAGCGGCATGGCTTCCGTACAGGAAGCAAATCCAAATCCACGAGAGCCAAGGTTACTCCTGAAGGGTATTCCCCTCTCAGATACACAGGAGCTCCAATGGCATGAATTTCAGTGCTACAATTTGTGCTCAGAAGCTGATAAAGTCAGAGATGTCAGAGGAGAGGTGTAAATGTCCCATGACAAAGCCTGGCTGAGTTAGAAGGTTGCCATATTTTGAGTAGCATGGACCAATGGTGTTTAGGTGTCAGGGACCTTCAGATGCTGCATCTCAAAGGCATCCTCATTACTGCAGAATTAAGACTGCCATTTCTTACAGTTGCTTCTCATCATCTGCTAGTGGCATCTCAAGGCTTCAGCCAGCTAGTCTCTAATTAAGCCCTGGTTCTCAACCAGATATTTATAAATTCAGAATACTGCACTGCAGCAAGTGACACTGGCATAAATTCCCATCTGTCATCCCCTAATCAACTCCCAGCACAGTGATCAATCTCTTTCAAATTCAGATGACCTTAACTACTTAGTACCTAGAAAAAACACCACAAGAAACAGGCAGTATACCATCCTGGACAATTTAGCAGCACTCACCTATCCAGCAGCTGTAGCTCCATACATGTTACAGTAGAGAGTTCTTTTTATATCTCCATCATCATCATCGCCATAGTCCTCATCTCTGACTACACTATTAGCACAAGAATTAGGGTAAACAAGGTTAAAATGGGGTTGCAAATGCTCTCCCCTCACTTCTCACACACAGTAGGTAATTGTTGCCTGCAGGAGAGCTTGCTGGGCACTGAACAGGCACCTAGGAGTCACCAAGATGCTGACACAAGGGCACAGTTGTTCACAGGGAGCAGTGTTGCCACCCATTTCCCATTTTACTGACTTTTAGGTAGTGTGTGAGGACACACCAAGGACCAGCTTAACACTAGGTAGGAAATGGGTGAAAGACTGAGCTCATAGTTCATCTTCGCTTTCCATATACAGCACACAGCAGGAAAAATACTCCTAAACCCTGTGCTAAGACATTGTCGTACTAGCAACTTTCTGCTGCACCCTGGTATATATCTGTTTTCACAAAGTAAATGATATTACTATATTTCATATCATCCAGCCAGAAAAAGCCCTAATGTGATCCCAGGGAAAGCATTTCCAATACAAGATACCGTAACCCTTGCAGAAAAATTGGATAGAGCTTGCATGTACTTTGTCAGATCAATTTTCTAATCCAGCTCACCGAGCAAAGCTTGCTGGCATTAGACGGATAACGTGCATTTCAGTACACACTGTTACTGCCGTTGCTGGGAACCCTGAGAAAGGCAAGGGGAAAGGGTGCAGAGGAAAGGACTGCTCATAAATCTGCTCCTGTACAAAAATGGGAGTGGGGTTAGAATCACACAGCAGGACCCCCACAATGGGCAGAAGGGGTGGACAGCAGGGCTGCTGTGCCTGGACATGGCGTGGCTTCAGCACCCCTGTGGGGGCTCCTCTGCCAGTCAGAGTTACCAGCAGGGACCAATGTCCTCAAGCATCCCCCTTGCTGCACACTGTCTCCAATGGCTGCTGCTGGAGAGAGTCAAATCCAGAGGATTCAAAGAGAGGATGAACTCCGTGAGTGACGTTCAGGATCATTGAAGCTGAGCCACTCAGCCTGGCTGGCCAAAACCAACAGTGACTGCAGAGTCATGATAAACACTCCAGCTCGAGGATTTCCTTGACAGTACATCACTCACTGTACCTTTAAGGCTCATCAGCAGGCACCATGGAAGCATTTCGTAAGCAAGTAAGTGAAAAAATGACACAGCAATTCTGACTATATCACCCCACATCTGCTCTGAGCTGAAATCAATGCCGTTGCATTCATGTTAATGGAGGGCAGAAACAGGAAAATTCCCCTGGAGGTGATTTGAGACAAAACTGTTGGAAAGATCATGCTTTTTTTTTATTTAGGGAAGGAGTCAGTAGATTGTCATGTTTGGTTTAGTTTTGTTCCAAGATATAAAATTAATATACTAAGTTAATACAAAAATAGGTGACACTTATGAGGGCTATTACTCAAGATCATTCGCTCTGCTGCACTTCATTTCCCTGGTGGCAGAAGTCTGCTCCCGACAGCAGGCTTTGAAGGCATTTATGAAGGAGGTGGTTTTCTCCACTGCAAAGTAAAACAGCATTGCAGAAATAGCCCTATTTCATAAAGACTAGGGAAAAAAACATGTTCCAACGGGGTAAGAAAGCCAAAAGCAATGCAATGTAATTACATCTGTCTGCCAGACAAGTTACTGCACTTAAGCCTGAGTGGTTGGCAAGGCTCAAAGTGAATACCTGCCCATCGGCATCTCCACACCATTACTGTGTCTGTGCCCTCCAACAGNTCAGTTGAGGACATATGTCCTAGGTCATCATTACCTTAATGTCAGCAACTTCCTTTCTCTGCGATTTAAAGGAATCGTTACAATTATTGTTGATTTGTTTTGGCAGATCCAAAGCTGGCAGAAATGTCTGAAGCACTGAATGCACAGAAGATGTTATTTATAAAACACTTAGAAGAATGTAAAATACAAACATTTGGCAGTCTCTTACACAGTAAACCAAATCTCCGATTTTTAAGCACTACTTCAGGTATTCTAGCCAAGGTAAAATCTTCTGATGCGAACAACCGCGCCTGTCTCATTCCAGCCATATCACTAGTAGGAATAATAGGATCTCCGCACCACCACCCAATTCAAGGCTGCACAGTAAGTTTTAGTAAACACCAGCAAGCAGTTAAAAATTTGGCTACACCTTAGTGCTCCAGGAAAGCTCTCAAGGGCTGCAAGGGCTGTTTGTGTCCATGGTGGGGAGCTCTGCCTGGCCAGGGGCTGTGGGACTGAGCCCTTCCTCTAGCATCCCTTAGAGCACTGGTTCAAGCAGCCACTAAAGTGTATGTTTAAGTCCAATCACAGCTTTAGAAGACTGATGCAAACCAGACAGTGAAACATTAGAGGCAGGACAGTTGAGCACTTCACGACAATATTATTTAAGTGTCATGCAGTACGTCTAGGCGTGGTTTAGGTGATGGGTCTGTATTGGGGCCAGAGAGTTGCAAGCAGATGCTTTTTCAGGAAACTCAGGGATGCTTACACTTGGGCTAAGTCAGAACATCCATCACATCTGATGTGACCAGCAGGATTTCCTTAAAGGCTCAGCTGTACCACTCCAGAGGAAAAATACCTTCTAGTTGAAGGACTTGTAAAGAGCAGATCTGGATAAACAAGCAGGTCTTCGCAGAGCAGATGACTTCAGTGGTGGGAAGGGAGATGCTTCCCCAGAGCCCGTCTGTAGGACAGCGGGTCAGACAGGCAGGACTGAATTACAGGAGACATCCCGGGCAGAGCTGAAAACTTTGAGTGCTGTGAGGCACCTCCAGCTCTCAGGAGGATATGCGTTTCCCTGGAAGTTCTTCTCTCAGTTGGAATCCCCCTCAGTCAAGAGAGAATTACCTAATCCAAGTGGCTTTGATTTCAGCTCTTTTTAGATGGAGTTCAAAACTAAAACAGGCAGGCACCGTGAGCTGGGATGAGGAACAAAATGTCTCTCTCCAAAGCCTACCCCACTCTCCTCATTTGTCATCTGTTCAAAAAAAAGTAAGAGGGGAAATAAGACAGAGTGTGAGAGATTAATTTTTTTCTCCTGCTCCCCCTGCCTCCCTGCACATGGGCAGGGGTCCCAGCACCCCCTGCTCAGGATGCTGCTGCCATGCCCGCAGCAGCAGCAGGACTGACCAGAGAACAGCAACAGAGCCAGGGCCATAATTCTACCTCTACATCTGCTCTGAGGAGATAGCAAAGGGCGGCCGGATACCACCTAACCCAGTGTCTGAAGTGAAGGTCCCAACTTTCTCTGTCCCCCGTCCTGGTCTGCCGGACCACAGTGTGTGTCACAGCTGGGAGCAGGGCCACAAGCTTCTCTTACTGCAACAGCTTCTTTGAGGGACCCAACTGTAGCGTTTTCCTTTTGGTTTCTCAGACTTTAATAAAGGTTTTCATGTTGCCAAGTGCTTGCTACTGCTCCAAGCAGGTGCTCAAAAAACCTAGTGTTAAGTCTTAATAGCCTAACTCTGTGTTTCTGTCTCAACAGCAAACATCTTGACAGTCATCATCCTCTCCCAGCTCGTGGCTCGCAGGCAGAAGTCCTCCTATAACTATCTTCTAGCGCTAGCTGCTGCTGACATTCTGGTTCTCTTCTTCATCGTCTTTGTTGACTTCCTCATGGAAGACTTCATCTTAAACAAACAGATGCCTCAGGTACTGGACAAAATAATTGAGGTCTTGGAATTTTCTTCTATCCATACCTCCATTTGGATTACGGTCCCGCTAACAATCGATAGGTATATAGCTGTGTGCCATCCACTGAAGTATCACACAGTCTCCTATCCTGCTCGTACTCGAAAAGTCATTGTAAGTGTCTATATCACCTGCTTTTTGACCAGCATCCCCTACTACTGGTGGCCCAACATTTGGATTGAAGACTACATAAGCACATCCATGCATCATGTTCTCATCTGGATCCACTGCTTTACCGTTTACTTAGTGCCCTGCTCCATCTTCTTCATTCTGAATTCCATCATCGTGTACAAGCTGCGACGAAAGAGCAATTTCCGACTACGAGGGTACTCCACAGGGAAAACAACAGCCATTTTGTTTACTATAACTTCTATTTTTGCCATACTTTGGGCACCAAGAATAATCATGATATTGTATCACCTCTACGTATCGCCTATAAACAACAGCTGGGTGGTACATATTGTATCGGACATCGCCAATATGCTAGCACTGCTGAACACTGCAATTAATTTCTTCCTCTACTGTTTTATTAGCAAAAGGTTTCGCACAATGGCAGCTGCCACACTAAAAGCATCCTTTAAGTGTCAGAAGCAACCTGTGCAATTCTATACAAATCATAATTTTTCCATAACAAGCAGCCCTTGGATTTCCCCGGCCAACTCTCACTGCATCAAAATGCTTGTTTACCAGTATGATAAGAATGGGAAGCCTATAAAAATATCACCGTGAAAAGGGCAATAGTTGGAGTTTCTGTGTGCAAGTTCTTTTCAAGTGGTTACATCTTCAGGATGTAATTTGCTGACATGGCTGTTGTGAAGGGTGGTCATTTGATTTCATTTCCCTGGGAGACCGCGGGCAGATCAGACTGTTAGAAGGGAACAGGAGCACTCGATTTTAGGAGTAAAAGTGAGAAGGCAAATGCCTCCATCTCTTACATAGCATTTTGAATATGCTTCAGAGTTTAAGTCTTAGTGTTCAGTCGCACTCAAGTGTTTTGCATCCCAGCGCCAGTGCAGTGCAAAGTCACCGGAGGAGGGAAGCCACAACAGTGTTTAATTACAACCTTTTAAAAACCAACAAAAACTTACTTGACCATGCAGTTCACTATCGTCAGAGCAAACGGATGCTTTTATGTACTGTGGAAGGTGCCACTTCTAGTGTGTGCACTTGCCAAAAATGCTATGTTGTTACTGACGTGAAATACCACCACACAGTCTTGCTGTTGAGACCTTGTTGCAGGAGGCAGCCTGCGAGGTATGAAGTGAGACAAGCGCTGTTTTGCTCATTTGAACAAGGCTTAAGGACTGATGTAGTACCTGTTGCAGCCTCAGCATGGAAAGCAATCCTGCAAGCTGCCAATATTAATGCATTTTAAGCTGTTATTTAAGAACGTGACCGAAACAGGGGAGCTCGAGGGAGAGAGGTTTCTAGAGCCAAGAACAAAAGCAGCGTCTTTTGCCAGCTATTTCAGTTACAGTGTCTAAAGACTTTCAGGTGCGAGGCTGAGTCCTGCCTGATGCAGAGTTCCCACTGGAGCTGCTCCTGCAAGGTTTGGAGTGATTACAGCCTTCAGATTCCTCCTTCATCAATAAGGATCCTCAATTATCCCCCACATTTAGGCCCTTAAACATAAAAAACATCAACCTAAGATTTTCTCCTGACAGATTATGCTATTCTATTGCAGGCTTGCCATTTAATTGTTAAAAAACTATTTGTGAAAGAAATCCATTAAATACCCAACAGCGGTAAAAACATAGATCAGCTTGGACTGAGGCTTTTAGATATTTACCTTATTTAAAGTAGCTTAACTTCTCTTCCTTCATACTCAAAAACCAGCATCCCAGCAATGCTAAGTGTAGAAAATGAGGAGAGAAGAGATTTACAGGAAGGCTTAAAACATTTCTTTTAATTTCTCTCCTTTTCAGATCTTGGCATGTGGTCTCTGAGCCACATACCATAGCCTTTTTACTTCTATATTGGGCACTTAATGCAGCCTTCCTGAGTGTGAGAGCAGACTTCCTTGCGTGGTGAACACAAGCACAATGTGGTGAGTGGTCATGGCAGCTTCTCAGTAACTGCAAATAAAAAGCAGCCCGGTGCTAGCACTGTGTTCACGCCTGTGTCCATCTCCATTGCCAGTGGTGGGGAGCTTGTGGTGACCTAACATAGTGAGGTCCCTGGGAGGGGACCTGGTGAATCCCGCTTTGGTGGGATCCGAGGGCTGAAAGCATCTCTCAAACCCATGTATGGTTCAGCTGCAGTGCATTTCGCCTAAGGAATGCCAAGTCTGCACAAGTCCTGCTGAGGACAACAGCCCAGTTCCCTTCTACCGCAAAGGCTGCATTTGCACACCGACTTGTACTGGTGACCTGCAAGAGCAAAACCCACATGAAACCCAAGCATGCCTTCCCCAGGAGGGAAGGGCAGCAGGAGAAGCCATGAAGAGCAGGACCCCAGGCACAGGCTGGCTCATGCATGGAGAGACTTTCTCAGGAGAGATCGAGACTACTCAGGTTGGTCACGAGCACAGAGACAGCATGCCCAGCACCTTGGGGAGCACACACCGCCCGGTCCTGTCCCACCAGTGGAACAGCTGGGAGAGCTGCTCAGCACTTCTCTGCAAGGTGCTGGAGCACCCCAAGGACCACACTGCTTAGAGCAGGAGAGAGGCATGTCTGGGGAATGGGGGAGCTGAGAGCAAAAGCTGACCCTTGCCACCCTCACCCACAGAGGGAAATGGGAACTGGAGGAACCCCCTCATCCTGTAGGCTGTCCCTGTGATCTCAACAGAACTTCACACTTCTTTGCAATAATAAAATGTAAAAGGGATGCTCAGCCTTGCTGTGTTTGTCACGGCAAGGTTAAAATTATTGCTCCCTTTACCAGTGTTTTACAGAAACTCAGTTTTGTGGCCATGCCTTGTACCCTCCTCTCAGAAACCTCTCTCTGGTCTTTGTCAGTTGATAGTAACCAAAGTTACCTTATGAAAAAGGTACTGTATGTTTCATTTTGGGAAAACACTGTATTTATAACTTATTTTTATTCTAAAGTTGTTATGAGGAATGCTTGTCTGAGTACATGTGAATGAGTCTGAAGTGCAATATCTATATAGATAAGTGGTTCATTTTTGAGAATGTATCTATTGAAAAAACTATTTATACAAGAAATTCACTATTCTACTTAATATAATAGTAACCTTACAGAAAATAGTGAATGTTTAGGGCTTTTATTTATTAAAAAATGAAAATTAAGTGCATGGCATATGCTGCCATTCACATAGTGTGATTTATTAGTTTTTGTAACATGTTTATCCTGCAAACTAGCAGCGTCATCCGATTTTTCCTGTCCTGGTGATGTATTTTTGTAAATGACCATATTTAAAAACAAAATCTTTCTGTGTATTTTATTTCCCACTAAAAATAACCCATTAAACTGTTGTAACTTCATTTGAAAAAACTCACAATCCTTTTCCACATCGTTTTAGAAATTACAAGGTTCAATTTTTGTGTACAGTGAATTCTGATATCATTCCTGATAATTTAGGGCTTTAAGAGTTTACTTCCAAAGCCCCTTGAAGTCTAAGGGATTGCTTGTGGGTTTTGTGGTTGTTTTTTTCAATTCCCATCAATTTAGGAGGGCTTTGTATCAAGCCACATCTTGTTAACAGACATTTGAAGCCTTCTTAGAGTCCAGTTTGGATAATAAGCCTTGACTTTTTAGTCTGCCATATGGGACCTGCTGTTGATAATACTTGCCTTATTTTTGGTTGTGTGAAGCATTGCAATGACTGTTGCTAACTAGCCAATGTCTTGCTGTATTATTCGTACCTCCTTATTTTCCAATAGTAAAAACTTAACCAAGCACATATAGTGTCATTATTTAGGGAAAAAGTATCCTGGAGACAAAACCATCTTTGTTTTGGGGATGGTCTTTTGTACTCTGTTTAATTTATATTTCAAATATCTACAATTAGAAAAAATATGCTGTGAATGGACACTTTTACGCTTACTTATAGGTACACGTCCTTGAAGACCACAGCTAGGAACAAAATACTTTTTAGATGAGTTGCTGGTATATAAAATTATGGGACCTATTGCCTATTTAAATTGTGAATATTGATATTTTCATAAGTAGACAATATATTGTGTTTGACAAACTTGTTTGTATTATAATAAATTATGAGATGGTGCATAACTCACTACTGTGTTTTGCAGCTATTGTTTGATTTATAATTCTTATGCTACGTTTTTGATTTATAGGTACTTACAAATAAGACCGGTCCTTGGCAACCATTACTCAGTAAATCATGGCCTTGGGTTACGGGTGTTCATTCATTCGTTGAAAAAAAATCTGAAATATAAGATGTATAAATTCTTCTTCTTCTTCATTTTGAACCAAAGCCTCAGCTGTTGTAAGTTAAGTTTAGCTGTTGAAGTCAATGAATCCCTATCCCTAATACCAGTAGAAAGTTGGGCCTGAGACAATTCACAGCTGTCCAAAGCAGGTGTGGTGCCAGGAACTCAGGCTGCTGCCCCTGGTCACTGCAATACATCTGGGTGAGATACAAAACACGTAACCCTAATTCCCACCATTGATCAATGGCAGAATTAGCGGTATAAGCTTCCCTGTAAATAGGCCCTACTCAGTCACAGGAGCCAGGGCAAATGGCAGCTTGATTCAAATTTAGAACAAAATGGGGCATTAAAGAGGAAATGCTGCCAAGCCGCTCTCCCTGTGGATGCATAGGGTCCACATGTTTTACAGGCTGGTCCTGTTCTGTCTTTGCAAGTCCTCCCATTTCGCAGACAGAAAGGGACCAGAATTCCTACAGAATGCTCATCTGGAGATGAGCATCCAGAGCCCCTGCTCCACCAGCTGGTCCCAAACATTTCATGTGTTGCTGTAGGGTATGTCAGTCTGTTGCAGAGATAAGGATTCCTCATGAAACATCGCATGTACAGACCCATATATTGTTAAATATCTGAACATGATAAATATATTATACCTGCTGCCAGAAACAGACAGTGGAAAAAAAAACAACTATGATGAGAAAATACAAAATATCAAAGAGAAAAAGTGGATTCAGGGGACTGCATGTGGAAACCACCCAACATTTCTTCAAATGAAAAATACCAATGCTATGCAGAATTTATACCCCAGTCAAATGTAAAACTTTGTGGAATCAAGCTCCTAGCTTCCCTGGAGAATTAATAGGACATTAAAAGAATATTAAAAGCAAGCAGAGCATGGAGTAGAGAAGAATCTGATCAGAAAAGTCCGGTGTCTTAGAGATCAAGAAATGTAGGGTGAAATGCACTAGAGTGATCCAGGCAATGCCAGACCTACTCCTCAGATGTCCCTGATGTGAAAGGCTTGGGGACAGACTTTAAAGGACATCAGAAAGGGGTAGTGTCAGATTTGATGGAGCTTATCAGAGTTGTTCCTTATGGAATGATCCTGGGATCTGCCTGTCTCTTTTCTTTCATTAATGGCCACGGCATGAGAAGTACTGATGAAGAGTACAGATTATTAAAAAAGGCATTGTACTGCCAGCAGAGGACCGAAGGAAAGGTGTTTCATGTAAGAACCAGACAACCTTCGAGATTTAAGTGATAAAAATGGGATGAATTCAGTAGTCACAAACAGAAGGCTCTGTCCGCTTGTCTGCCTGTAACAGTACATTTGCTATAAAACCACAGCAGTCAGAAACAACTGAGAACCCAGTTGTGCCAGATGAGGTTGAATGATAATGAGTCAGCAACAGAAAGCAGCTGAGAAATCCCAGAATTTAATCACAGACACTTCTAAAGATACAGCATAGTATTAATTGCATTTTGCAAGACTTCATGTGCCATATGCATATATATGTACATCTCAAGGGATAAATAGCAGTAGTTAGAGAAGAACTTGATAAAGAAACTGAGCTGGAACAAGAATAAGTGGTGATGAAGTTTCCTCAGGTAAGTGTAGCCTGGAAGTTAGAAGACAGTCTAACTACCAAAGCAAGGAGGCTCAGCGAAAGCCTTTCCAGCGGTCCAGATCTCCCCCGTCATTTTAAACTGAGCTCAGGGGGTTCACAGACAGGATTACAAGACAAAGGCAGGCAGCAGGGTGGACTGAGACCGTGCATCCTGGGAGCTAGCAGTCCCACAACCCTAACCTGCACCAGACCCCTGCACCTTCTAGGCAGCTCAGCAGGTCCCCAGCTCAACTCAAAGGACAGCAGAGGTGCGCCCCAAGCCCATTCACCCCACTGGGGCTGCTTAAGGGGAGGTGGCTGGCACAAGAGCCAAGTGAGCCACTAGCTGTTGAAAGAGATTCCTGCATGCAGCCACAATGAACTTGGCAGCACTCGCTGAGGATACTACAGACACGCGACCACTGCTAATGCATTCCCTGTTGAACCTGCACCGACTTCTGCCTCAGCTGTTCAGTTCTTTGAAAATCTCTTTAAACCCGCCAAGCAGAGTAGAATAAAAAGCAGCTTCAGACAGTCTTGAACTGTTAAATAATAATCCCACTATTAGCAGGCTGGGGCTGGATTTGCAAGATCTGCCTTTGTGACAGTATGCAATTAATCCCCAGGAGCTGGCAGACACAACACGGGGGTTGAAAGGCTCCAGCCTTTTGCAATAAATAGCTATCACAAATGAATTTACTATTAGCTTGCTACAGCAGACCAAAGACACAAATATTTATTACAATTACAAAATTGTGCCAAAAAAATTAAAGGCTCGTTTTCCCTGCCTTACCAACAGGCTACAAACTCTGCTCCACCTATTTCTCAACTCAGTGCCTTCTTTTAGCAGGCTAAATGGACAAGACGGACCATGGCCAAAAGTATGATAGTGAATATTATAGTCAGAAGATTGATTTGATGTAGCACAGCAGTACCAAAGGCCTTCAGCTGAGCATGGCACCTTGCATTAGCTAGAGCTATACAGCAGCACAATAAACAGCCCCTGGCCCGAGGGCTTTGCAGGGACACAGAGCATCCAGGCAGCCAGCCTACTGCTCCAGGAGGTCCATCAGGTGCAAGTTAGGCTTGGAAACGGGTCATGGGAAAGCCAGTCAAATAACATGGAAGAAACAGAGACAGACCCTGGGACAGGTCCTGCCACTGGATCTCGGCTCCCGATGGGGCAGCAACCCACAGGTACAGGCACAGCACTGGGGAGGAACGATCACCTCTGCATCCAATCAAAAAACAGCAAAGGGACTGGGCATCACAGGATGGATGAGCTTCTGGATGTTGAAAACATCAGTGACTTCCACTCTTGCAGGGTCACAGTGCAGCGAGGCAGCCCAGCCACGGGAGAAGTGCCCGATCCCCTCACCATCCCAGCAGATCTGCCTTGCAGGCAGGGTTTCACCTCACCACAGAGATGCCTGTCAGGCAGAGCCGGGTTTTCCAGCAACAGGATTAGACATTCAACCTTGTGAATTAAATACTGCTCTAAACCCAGTGATGCGCGGTGGTTTCCAGCAGTACCTTCCTCATCATTTGTCACAGTCATCTTTGTAAATGTAAGTGATTCAGCTGGACTGAGCTCTCACAGGTTTCTGTCCCACAGTTCAACAGTGTTGCTGGGTTTCTGCGATGAAAAAGTAAAATAAAAGCCCAAATCTGAGACGTTGTGTTCATGAGGAAATCCATCACAGCCTCTGGCTGGCTAGCTCAGGTTTTGGGGTACTTGGGACCACACATGACAGGGATGCAGCCAAACCAAATCATGCATTGTAGCAAACGTTGCTTAAAACAGCCTTTAGCAGAGATCCCTTCCCCTGATTTTCTTCTAAATGTTTTTAAGGGACCTCTCCTCCCCCAAATCTTTTAATGAAGAAAAAGAGCACATGCTGTGGAGTTTTTCCTCTTTTTTCTTTTATCCACTTAGGAGTGCCACAAAAACTTACCCACTTGAACTGCAGGCAGTTTCAAGGCAGGGATAATTACGGCCCCTAACACCGGAGCTCAGCAGAGGGATGGTTCAGTAGCTGCATCCCTGGGGGGCTCCATTTAAACTGAAACAACCCAACCTCATGTCATGCTATGAATCCTAAACAACATGCCCTACTGAACTGAGGCTGTGCAATGTTAGGTGATCAACACTCCTTGTGTTTAAGTCAAGAGGTCCACGTTGGTGTTGAATCATAAGTGCAAATGCCCCGGCTCCCCCAGCAGCTCCTGCTCTGAGCTCCAAGCCCTGCTCCTGCCCCTCGGGCTCATCCCCAACCATCTGCTCTCCAGTTCTCCTCTTCCTCACCAGCACAGCCCCCAGCACCCCTGCTCACAGCCAGGCAGGGCTGCTCTGTCAGGGCCGAGCTGTTGGGCTTGTACCCACCCCGGCCGGCTGCTGCCTGGCAGGGACACTGCACGAGTTTGCTACAGGACATGTTTTCATGTCTGGGGAGGTGGTGCTATGAGCAGCACCTTGTCTCTAAACTAGAAAGCACAAAGCACTGTACAGAGCCCTGGTGTGCAGAAACCAATACCAGAATATGCTATTATTTTTATTTTACATTGTAGATGTCAGATGAATCACACTGCCTACATCTTTCTAACCAATCTTTTTAAAAAAACCCAGCATCTATTATTATTTATCACAATAGTGTTAATAGAGGTTATATGGGGGTGGGGGGAAAGCTGAAAGCTGCTTTATAGGTTACACCTGACTTGGGTTAGAAAAGTACAAATTAAGTAAGGAGAACCAAGGTACTTCTCAGTCTTTTGCTCCTAATATATCTAGATAGATGAAAGCGTTTGAAGTGAGAGTCCCGTTCAGAGTCCAGCACAGCCCATGCACTCCAGCACTCAGACAACTGAACCAGAAGTGGTTCGTCCACTTCTGAAGCTCTGCACACCACCGGCATGAACAACAAGCAGCCCTGCACGCACTGGCGAGAAACATGGTTCCTGACTGCTACAAGAAGTACCATGAGTCCAACTGAGCCAGCAAACAGGCTCAACTACAAGTCATCCAAACAGACTTTTAAAGCTGCATGCATCCCGGAGGGTCTCCGGCAGACATCTGGCCACAGCTGGCTGCTTAATCAGCTGCCTGCAGGAAGAGCCACATGCATAATAAACCAATTTTAATTTAAGCCAATATTGCACTGGTGTGACCTTTTCCAGGAGCACGTATGTGTAAACTCCAGCAATCAACAGCACTAAAGCTCAGCAGCTGCGTGCAGGAGGGCTCATGCCTGACAATTCACCGCGCACAGCTGAACCCTGCGCACAAAGAGGAGAACAGCACTTTGTGTTTGCAAGCACTGACAGGGTAGCAGCACTCGCAGGGTGAAGATAAGGATACACATCTGCAGATGAGCTGAAGAGACCTGCTTAACATGCAAAACCACCACACTCTGTGAGCAACCGCACCAGTGATTCAAAGAGGAGAATGAAAAGGGAAGGGATGAAATTTGCAGTTTAATTAAAGTACTAGGAACTATCAAAGTGGGGAAATGGAGAAGCAGCACAGGGGAATCCACAGGCAGAAGGTAGTGGCCATTTTGCTAAGCTGTCAAATGCAGGAGTACATTAGTATAAATAAAAGAAATCTGAATCTCAAAAACATCAGCAGGTCTCCAGAGGGATGAATCCAGCAGGCATAAAGGCAAGAATTAGGCCATCACAGAATCATTTAGGTTGGAAAAGACCCTTAATATCAAGTCCAGATATAGTCCAGAGCAGGAGAAAGGCCACTGTTCCTCCAGGTCACCAACTCGGAGAGGCCCTACCAGATCCTCACAGAGACCAAGGGCAACGCAGACAACGCTGCAGCAGCTCTCCTTGAGGGGCTGCCCCATAACCTGCCTCAGCCACAGAAGTCTCCTCGTAATCAAGGAGAGAGGAGGTAGGAGAAAATACAGTGAAGGAAAGCGCTGCTTCCATGTGCAGCCACACAGCACCTGGAGGCATCTCAGCAGCTTCCCTCCCTCCTTCTGCAAGCTGCGCCCTGCAAACCACTGGGATGCTACAGTGCTCAGCGGGGCCCTGCCTCTGCACCAAGGCAGCTACCCGCGCTACCGCAGGTTGGTACCTATAGCAATGAGTGAGTTGAAAAATCAATAGGTGTAATTATAATGAATAAAACCAGAGCTGACCACACAGTCCTATGGCTGGAGCCCGGTATTTGCTGTCGCTGTTCCTTTTGCTGCTTGGCAAAGCAGGTGTCCTGTTTATTTATTTATTTATTCCATCTTTATTCTGATTTTAGCATTGTTTACTTCCCTTCTGTCCAAACCAGACTCCAGGTATATGTGTCACACTCCCCAGACTCCAGGTATACGTGGGCATAGCCAGTCTCTGGTTTGGACAACGCTGGAAATAGGCACATTACCAGTTATCAAATAAATATCCTCGCACAATTCAAGGCTTCAAGCTCTCATTTTACAGGCCTCCCAGGACTACCATAGGATTCCTAGTCTATGTTCACCAGTATTCTCCTCCTACTTTGCAGGTTCACATCCACAAGCTTGGCCCCTGTGAAGGGGCACCAACACTTGCTCACCTCCCTGCATCCCACCTGGCCCAAAGTCCTCTGGTCCATCCTGGGGTTGCAGGGGGTCAGTGCATTCAATGCCCAAGGCCCAAAGGCCCAACACAAACGTGTCAGAAAACAGACATCCCGGAGAAGAGTAGGTATGTTAAAACACCTCATCAGGAGCTCTGGAAAGCGAGCAATAGTCAGCACTCACAACCCCTGGTCCTCCAATGCCTAATCAGTCCTTTCTCAGCATCCTCTACATAGAAGTCTTGTCTGGACTGAGTTTTTGGCATCTTTCCCTTGATAACAGCCCCACAACAAGCAACCGTGTATGGCAGCTTCTAGCAACCACTGCATGACCTGTCCTGCCCAGGAAAGGCTGTTCCATAGGCATCGGACAAGGCCATCAGTCAGTTATGTTTGGGTGCAGTCCCTGTTGGAACAAACTGCAAGCAAGCAGCTTCAGCATCCAGCCAAAGAGGGGAAATCAACATAAGGTTCTCCTCAGCTCCGCTGTCCCGGTCTCTACAGCAATACTGGGTGTCACAGGCGCTCAGCCAGCACAGGCAGTGAGAGCTCAGGGAAGCTGTTGAGATGCGCATCTTCTACTTCTGTCCAGCAAAACCTGACCCACCGCAGAGTAACCTGCAGCCAACAGCTCAAAGGAGGCCTTTCTTCCCTCATATTTTCAGTGTTTCACTATTCTGTTTTATTAAACATAAAAGCAGAAATAATCTGAACTGAAACATATGCCAAAAGGAAAATGTTGGGGCCAAACACCCATAAGTCTTCCTGAAGTGACAGCCAGCAGAAGATGAGCCAGAAGTGGCTTTGCTTCTCTCTAGGCCAGAAGAAACCTCAGGAAGGGACAGCAGTTTTGGAGACTATCGTAGCAAAAAGGTGCGCGTGTGCGTGCCTTGATTCCATGTCTCCGCACATTGCTGCTAATGGACTCCATGCCNAGCCCCACAACAAGCAACCGTGTATGGCAGCTTCTAGCAACCACTGCATGACCTGTCCTGCCCAGGAAAGGCTGTTCCATAGGCATCGGACAAGGCCATCAGTCAGTTATGTTTGGGTGCAGTCCCTGTTGGAACAAACTGCAAGCAAGCAGCTTCAGCATCCAGCCAAAGAGGGGAAATCAACATAAGGTTCTCCTCAGCTCCGCTGTCCCGGTCTCTACAGCAATACTGGGTGTCACAGGCGCTCAGCCAGCACAGGCAGTGAGAGCTCAGGGAAGCTGTTGAGATGCGCATCTTCTACTTCTGTCCAGCAAAACCTGACCCACCGCAGAGTAACCTGCAGCCAACAGCTCAAAGGAGGCCTTTCTTCCCTCATATTTTCAGTGTTTCACTATTCTGTTTTATTAAACATAAAAGGAGAAATAATCTGAACTGAAACATATGCCAAAAGGAAAATGTTGGGGCCAAACACCCATAAGTCTTCCTGAAGTGACAGCCAGCAGAAGATGAGCCAGAAGTGGCTTTGCTTCTCTCTAGGCCAGAAGAAACCTCAGGAAGGGACAGCAGTTTTGGAGACTATCGTAGCAAAAAGGTGCACGTGTGCGTGCCTTGATTCCATGTCTCCGCACATTGCTGCTAATGGACTCCATGCCCACAAAACCAGCCCTCAGCAAAGGCAGCCCAAGCCAGCACACCAGCAGCACTACCAGTGTCTGCAGGGGAGTGAGCGGAGGTACGAGCACGTCTCCCTCGGCCCCCACCAAGGCTTATGGCCACCCAGCAGCACAGCACTCCCAAAGCAGAGGGAGCTGCCCATGCAGCACACCACCTCCTAAGAGAAAAGCATAGCATCACCTTAACGTTAAGGCTTCGTGTACAATCACCAACATTAACTGCATCACTTAATAAGGAAACAGTAACTAGTGCTCATTCAGTAACCGCCCCGTGTCTGCCAAATGGTACAATTACTGCGTTGCACCAAGCTGACACACTGCAAGGTAGCCCCCAAGCACGGATCCGTCCACAATCTAGCACGTAAAGGCAATGGTCGAGATGACAACTAATCAGTGCTGCTAATGTATGTATAAATGTATGTATAAACATAACCAAACCATTCTCCACACAGGCCTCTCTGCATTATTTATCCTCTTGAACTCCATAAAGGAGCAAAGGAGAAATATCAAATAGTCCCATCCACCCCGCCTTTTTTTTTTTTTTACAGCTAAGTTTGTCATCAGCTTTACCTGTCTGTTAAAGTCTTGAGGAGATACATGAGGACAAGTTATTTTTCTCTGCAGCAAGTCATCCCTAGCCATGTCCACTTGGAGAGTTCTTCCATTTACATCAGGGAGAGAAAGCCCCAGATGGTGGAAGATGCTGCCCACCAACACGCCCACCACGCCGCCGTTCAGCAATGCAGGACCTGCCTGCACAAACCCAGGATCAGGTTTCTGAACACCAAGAAATTGCCGGACTCTGCTCCCATTGGAGCCCGTGGGTAAACTCCAGCAGAGCTCAGTGGGGCTACAGTTGTAGCAGCAGCTTGTTGCCTTGCACAGGTGAGCACCACTGGGCACCAAAGCGCTGCACTTAACACTCACCACAAAAGCAAGTCCAACATAAGATGTTTGCTGTCCGATCCAAATGGAAAACTCTTGGCATTTTCACCCCAAGCAAGTCTGCGACTCAGGAACACCCGTGGAAGGTTTGATCTGCACCATGTGTCCAGGGCTTGCCAAGAAAAACCCCAAACTGGGTGAGATTCTCTCCTCTCACATTCGGACAGGGTGGAAACACTGCTCAAAGATTTACTTGAGTCTGGGTGAGATGGTGCTCCGCTCTACCAAAAACATTCATAAACCTAATTGCAAAGGGAAATTTCTTCTCCAGCCCCGCTCATGCTCAGGTGCCTCTAAGAAATCAGTCACATATAACAGCCAGCTCGAGGGGCAGCTGGCTAATGCTTCTTTCATGCCAAAAAGTATATGAAAACTTCATATAGTGGATCGTCTCCCCCATCTGCCTTTTACAGGCTGCTCATCCCAGGTTTATAAGCTTCTGAAATCCATGCCCCTGTCCTAACACACNTGCCGGACTCTGCTCCCATTGGAGCCCGTGGGTAAACTCCAGCAGAGCTCAGTGGGGCTACAGTTGTAGCAGCAGCTTGTTGCCTTGCACAGGTGAGCACCACTGGGCACCAAAGCGCTGCACTTAACACTCACCACAAAAGCAAGTCCAACATAAGATGTTTGCTGTCCGATCCAAATGGAAAACTCTTGGCATTTTCACCCCAAGCAAGTCTGCGACTCAGGAACACCCGTGGAAGGTTTGATCTGCACCATGTGTCCAGGGCTTGCCAAGAAAAACCCCAAACTGGGTGAGATTCTCTCCTCTCACATTCGGACAGGGTGGAAACACTGCTCAAAGATTTACTTGAGTCTGGGTGAGATGGTGCTCCGCTCTACCAAAAACATTCATAAACCTAATTGCAAAGGGAAATTTCTTCTCCAGCCCCGCTCATGCTCAGGTGCCTCTAAGAAATCAGTCACATATAACAGCCAGCTCGAGGGGCAGCTGGCTAATGCTTCTTTCATGCCAAAAAGTATATGAAAACTTCATATAGTGGATCGTCTCCCCCATCTGCCTTTTACAGGCTGCTCATCCCAGGTTTATAAGCTTCTGAAATCCATGCCGCTGTCCTAACACACCAGCACTTCATGTTTGTGCAGCAGACTGCCCAAACCCCTCTTCGTTTCAGAATCAGCACACGCACTCCACATGACCGACAGCCTGGTGTGAGTCCAGACCTGCTTCGAATCTCTGGGTGCTCCTTTGATGGGACCCCTCAAGCACAAAGGTGCAAGGCCCACCCNCGCCGGACTCTGCTCCCATTGGAGCCCATGGGTAAACTCCAGCGGAGCTCAGTGGGGCTACAGCAGTAGCAGCAGCTTGTTGCCTTGCACAGGTGAGCACCACTGGGCACCAAAGCGCTGCACTTAACACTCACCACAAAAGCAAGTCCAACATAAGATGTTTGCTGTCCGATCCAAATGGAAAACTCTTGGCATTTTCACCCCAAGCAAGTCTGCGACTCAGGAACACCCGTGGAAGGTTTGATCTGCACCATGTGTCCAGGGCTTGCCAAGAAAAACCCCAAACTGGGTGAGATTCTCTCCTCTCACATTCGGACAGGGTGGAAACACTGCTCAAAGATTTACTTGAGTCTGGGTGAGATGGTGCTCCGCTCTACCAAAAACATTCATAAACCTAATTGCAAAGGGAAATTTCTTCTCCAGCCCCGCTCATGCTCAGGTGCCTCTAAGAAATCAGTCACATATAACAGCCAGCTCGAGGGGCAGCTGGCTAATGCTTCTTTCATGCCAAAAAGTATATGAAAACTTCATATAGTGGATCGTCTCCCCCATCTGCCTTTTACAGGCTGCTCATCCCAGGTTTATAAGCTTCTGAAATCCATGCCGCTGTCCTAACACACCAGCACTTCATGTTTGTGCAGCAGACTGCCCAAACCCCTCTTCGTTTCAGAATCAGCACACGCACTCCACATGACCGACAGCCTGGTGTGAGTCCAGACCTGCTTCGAATCTCTGGGTGCTCCTTTGATGGGACCCCTCAAGCACAAAGGTGCAAGGCCCACCCAGGTGCTGCAGCAGGGCATCAGCATGGTGAGGAGGTGACCACAGCTTTGATTTCATAGCTGCCACTGAACAACAGCCATCAATACAAGACCTTGCAGAAAAAAAATTTAGACAAACCATCCTTTACTGTAGACATTCCCTGTGAAAGGGCTCAGTGTTTACACCAATTATTATTTTAATGTCTGCAAACACATAGGCTTCTATGCTTACAAGGGAGCTAGGGTTGTATTGAATTATCACTAAGAAAAGATCTTTCTCCTTTTCTATGTTGAATATATTCAGGTGAATAGCTCCTTTCCAAAGACAAAATTGCAAGCTGAGCTTGAAAATAAAGCAGTTTTCCTGCTTCTGTCCTAGCATTTACAATGCCTGATACCAGGTTTTTAAAGCTTTAAGTGTTCTAGGAGATGAAAGTATTAACTACTAAATGGATTCAGTAAAATTCATCTTCACACACTCACAGGAGACCGGCATTTAAAGTTTACATTGCACACATTTTTCTGGTAATTTTCTGGAAAACAAACTAACCAATTCTGAGTGAAAAGACTTTGCTATGCCTTCCTTTGTCAACCAGGCAAAGCTCAGCGTGCAGCTAGTTTCCACCATATATTCCTCCCGGCTCTGCAGCCATCATTCTTCCTCTCCAGGCCATTGGACATCCTTCTCATCTCATGAACCGCACACCTGCCCATAGCCAGACCGGGGCTGCAGCACGTTCTCCCCACATCCGTTTCTCTAACGCATCAGCAGTTCACAAAGAGAAACACAAACCCCTTTCTCCTTAATCAATCCATTTATGGCAGTAGATATTAGATAAGGAAAAGGCAGCTTTTGTGTTCTTGCAGAAGGTATTCTGACCTTGTCCTTAAGAGCCAATTTGTACATCCAGCACTTCCAAGAGCGGCTACTACCCCTAGCAGGAGCCACACCAGCCTTTTGTAGCAAAGTGTTCAAGTGCCTCAACACAAATCTCACGAGCCATGAGAATCCGGCAGTCTTAAACAGCTCTCGCATGATGGGGGAGCAGGTGGAGAAATGAATGTTGCTGCGGGTTCTCAAACCAACACACCAGTCTCTTGCCGGTTATAAGTGCCACCACTGGACCTCGCCTGCCAGCAAAACCATCTCCCGCACCTGCAAAGCCCCACCTCCTCAGTCAGCACTTGCACATTCCCACCGGCCACGCGATGCTCATTGATGAAGTTTGTGACGCGGTTCAAACACGCAGGGACTCAGAAATGCGAGCTGCTGACGGCCGGTGAGCTCCCAGCTAAGCAATGTGCGATTAGAACATCTATCCATCGAAATGATATTTCAGAAGCAGCTCATCTGGAGCAGCCTTTTAAATCACATTGTCCTCAAAGACATTTCAATTTTACAATTCCTAAAACCAACCTTTCCTTCCCATAAATAAGCAAGCAGGAGCTTAAGGCTGAGTTAGTACAGACTCCAAGGACATGCCGGTATCTGCAGGCACACTAATGTTTTGTGAATACAGTTTATAATGGACCATGCAGGTTTTGCTGGCCAGGCTGGCCTCTCAGCAGGTACAGAAATTTGCTTCAAGACCTGGGATTAGGACAGACAGCTGCTTTCCAAGACTGGGGGGATACCCCCCAGGAGCAACGCCTTGATTTTTTTTAGTATTTTGCTATGAGAACTGCACTGCAAATAGATGATCTGACATTAAACAGCCACTTTAAAGCCAACGCATGATTTCCAGAAGACCCTTGCCATCAGGAAACCACGATGTATGCTCTGCACGCAGGCACAGCCATGCTAAAGCCAGTGTTACCTGACAAAGCTATACCAAGTTGAATGTGGCTCCATCAATACCAAATGCTGCTGGGACCGCATCTGGTCACCTGGGGCAAGTTTCTGTAGCAAATACGCTTGACTCCATAGCTTAACTGTAGAGGAAAAGCTGGTGGGTTTTTTTTTCAATGGTTTAAAGAGTCAGAAACAAGAAATCTGCATATTTCCAAGGAACACCTACTAACATCCAGGTCAGCAATTTAGGTCACGCTGGCCTTGTTACGCTGCTGTCTTCTGCTGTGAAGGGAGTAGCCAGCTCCAGAGGACAGGGCCTTGACGCACCTCAAACCAGGCCATTAGCAGAGAGAAGCCAAGAACTTCATACTACGCTTTTTGCAGTGAATGCACATGAAAGATGAATATGAAACACTAAGAGAGGTTACAAATGGACAGGAGGCTACAAACTGAAAATGGAGCCAGGGCTGTAAAATCCCAGAGGCCAGGACATGGTGTACTTTTCCAAGATAGCTATTACCACATTGGTAAGAGTTTCTACCATACTCGGAGGGGGAGGCGGTGGGAGAGGGCAAGCTTGCAAGTCCTGGACAAACATAACATTCAAACACAAAAAATAACATCTATGATTGCTTGCCATCTTAAAGCATCGCTTATAGGGAAATCACTTACATATAAGGAGAGCCAAGGAGACCAACTGCAGTTTTAACAAGTTAATACGGTAACTATAAATTCTCACATACATTACAAAGAAGCACCTAAGTTTTCATATCAAAAAGAACACGGAGCATGCAGTAACCACGCTCTGCTGCTGCACCCCGCCAGAGGCGACAATGGTAAAACTCACAGGAGATCGGTTGCCCTTAGGGGGCTATCTACCATCAAAGCCAGGTGACTCAGTATTCAATTCCCACTTTTACTTTTGAAAAAAAGGCCTCTGTTTCTGGGCACAAGATAAGTTTATTCAACTCAAGAACCACCGCTTCACCCTAGTGTAATTACACCATGTGAACAACTCACATGGAGAAAAGCTGCATTCTGGGGCAAGTTTGGCAGGTGTCAGTGACTGGAGCGAATTCTCTGTAGCTTTGCTACATGTGAAATGATGAAGGAATACCAGCTTAAAGGTGCAATGAGGATTTAAGTCTCCGGTCACAGTTCCCAGCTCTGCCACTGCCTTCTCAGATAACCTTGAACTTGTCCCCTGAGCTCTTTCATAGAATCATAGAATGGTAGGGGTTGGAAGGGACCTCTAGAGATCATCTAGTCCAACCCCCCTGCTAAAGCAGGTTAGCCTAGAGCAGGTTGCACAGGAATGCATCCAGGCGGGTTTTGAATCTCTCCAGAGAAGGAGACTCCACA
>VZSC01001927.1:302187-343800 GCA_013398225.1 Steatornis caripensis
TTTAATTCCAGTCGGGCCTTAGCCTTCCGTGTTGCATCCCTGCATGTTCTGACAACAGTCCTATATTCCTCCCCAGTAGCTAGTCCTTTTTTCCACATCCTGTAAGCTTCCTTCTTCCCTTTGAGCTTTTTTGCAACCTCCTTGTTCATCCATGGAGGTCTCCTGCCTCCTTTCCTCGACTTCTTCCTCATCGGGATGCATTGATCCTGAGCTTAGAGGAATCGCTTCTTGAAACCACCTCTTAAGAGAATTGCATTCAGAAATGCTGAAGGTGGCACGTCAGCCATGTCCACAGAGGTCAACTTGATATCGCCTCCAAATCCTTCCTCGTCTCCCCTTCAAGGTTCTCCTTTGGAGCAGAAGTAGGTGCTGCCTCTTAGCACAGGGGCCACAGTGGTGGTGGTAGTCACATAGGCAGGACAGGACAATATTTCCCACCTCCGTGTGCAGGGTAGAAAGACGGTGGCTTTACAGGTATTTCCACTCATACCAGTGCCTGAGGATGGGCAGGAGGCACTGAGCAGTTCTGGGCCTCCTGCACCCCTGTGCCATCCCGCGGAGCAGGAGAATAACTCTGCCTTCACCACTCTTGTTTAAAACCTATGTAGAAGAGAGTCTCTCGTCTACTCAACAGACATTTGTGGCATTGAATAAAAAGGTTAAACAATGACCTAAAAGTAATTTTGGCATAAACCCAGAAAAGGCAGGTCTGTGTTTTTCTTTGGCTCCGGCAAATCTTGTCTTCCAGTGGCTACCCTGGCAGACAGCACATGTCATGGCCAGATGATTTCCAGCAAATTGGACCATGGCACTTTGATCTTTAAGCTGGGAATATGTCTATCGTTTCTCCACTGCAGTTCTCCATGGATTTTATAGCTCTGTGGAGACTGTTTGAGAAAGCCTAAGGATTTGTGAGCTTCTGCCAGCAGCTTTGATGCATTTAATTCCTTTTTCAGGCTGTCAAACTGACTTGAGTGAGCATTTTGGGAATCAGGCCCAGTTATTGCCTCCTATCCAAAAGAAAACAGCTATGAGAAAGCCAAGCATCCCTGTCAGACAGAGCAACAGGTGGCCAAGAGAGCCAGCCTGCACAAGTCCTGGGCTGCAGTCACTAGTGTCATCCCCTCCATGCACCACCTGTGACTACGCCATGTGGCCAGACCACAGGACACCTTCCCTGCACACCTCACTACTGATCTTCAGCACCTCTGCCAGGGCTATCTTCAAAGGAGACCATCCATCCCATTGCCCACACAGGGGGTTAAAGACAGCCTAAAGCACTCCACAGAAAAGGAAAACTATCAGAGAGATATTCCACCATTAGACAGCCATTCCAACCTTCCTACATCACCTCAAGCTTTTTGCAGCCGCTCCAATTGCCTCCAAAAGGGCTCTCTTGCCCTGAGGTGCAGACATTGCACAGGCTCTCATAGACAAAGCAATAGCATTTCTACAGGCAATCCCTCCTGGCCAACATCTCCACCCAAAGGAGTGAGGACAGCCAGCCCTGCTAGACCAGTTTAATATATAGAAGTAATATTCAGCCACTGTAAGTCAAAACTTCTGTAGTCCACCACAATCCTGTCTGGTTGAAACATTATTCTACAGTCTGAGAATTCATCATGGCAAAAAAACAAACCTCTCCCCAACAGAAGTGCAGAAGGAGCTGTATTCTCCAGCAGAGGTTTGCACCCAGACAGATTTTTAATTAAGTGGAAAGGGCAGAATCCACAAAATGATTAAACATCTGCCAGGTACTCACCCACTTGCCTGCGATTCCCTGCAGATGGCCAGCTTTTAACCATGACTCGCTCTGAGGGCAGGGGACCAGCTTTGTCTCTTCAGCTGACACTTAAAAGAGATTACTGAAACACACTGCAGCTTGTTTTCTCTCCTACTACGCATCATTAGATATCTTTATGAGCATTCATACTTTTTAAAAAGTTAATTGCAAAATGGGTAAATACCCTGGAAGATGACAGCAGCATCCAGCTGCAGCACCGTGCCTGGCTTTGCTGCAGGTGCCTGGGGAGGCAGGTCCTGGATGACATCCTCAGATCTGTAGTGTCATCTGGCTGTGCCCAAATACCAAAGTTGTCCCTAGCCTCATTAAAAAAAAAAAAACAAACTCGTTTTAGGCCAACAAACCTGTCCATTCGCTGAACACCAGTGTATTACAGGTCTGAGCCAGGGCCCCATCTTAGTTTGCACCCAGCTGCAGAAGCAGCAGCAAGAGGTCCCCAGGGTGGCAGGTCAGGCCACGGTACAGCCAGAAACACACCACACTGCTGCACCAGGACCGGCCTTCTCACCCTGACATGGGCATCAGCAGATCAAACCTAGGGTTCAGGCTGCATCCCCTTCATACTTACCCAGTGCCCCAGCCAAATCCATGCAGCACTGGGCAGCAGAGCTGGATTAAAGTTACATCAGGGACCTCTGAGGATTACACAGTGCTTTTGAACATAATAAATACTCGGAACATACCCACTCCAGGGCAGCACACCAATAGGTTTGTTCTTCTCTATTTGTTCAAGCCACTTGTCTGCCCTGTCTCCAAAATACCAGGAGGTACTGCAGACCCCTCTGCAGGTCTGTTTGCTCCTAAGCACAGACTGTACCAGAGCACTCCCTGTACTGCATTAGTGCTCATCACAATATTTGCCTTTAGCACCCTAGCCTGTCTTAAACCACACTGGCTGTGCTTCTGTCTAGCTGTCTCGTTACACATTATTCTGTTTACACACAAGCTGTTAGTTCTTCGTGCTGCTCAGTGCTGTCTTTGCAGAGCCTATTCCCTGGGGAATGAGGCATACCATACAAACTGCTTTTGGCTTGTATCACCTCTCCTTTTTGCATTCGGTATTATGCACTGCCCTATCATCTGCCAAGAAAGGCCTTATTCAGGCCAAGGTGTTCTGATTGCACCTACCGTACACCAACACAGCAGCATCACCACTCTGGGTTTGCACCAGACCCAGGGTTTTAACTTCAGGCAAAGCCACAGCAGCAGGAGCTCAGAAACAGGGTCCAGAAGGATGATCTTGGAGGAACCCTACTTCATCGACAGATGAGGGACGGTGGCTGGGAGACAGCCTGGCTCTGCTGTCTTGGTCAAGGCTGGCACAAGCATCCCAGCTAGATAAGCTGGCTGTTCAGATGACTGCCACACCACCCCCCAGAAATGGCCATCGTCAGTGGAGACCTGGCTCCACACCAAAACCTTCTTTCCTCCCCATACCATATTCCTCATACCAGAGGATTTCAAGGAGTTGAGATTTAGCACCAAGTACTCATTTAAACAAAAAGCCTTCTGAACATCCAAGCACTCCTCTGTAGTTCAGTCTAATCCTAGTTTCTCATGTGCTGCTGAGATAGCAGCAGACAAAAGCAGTGCAATTTGTTACCGAAGCACACTGACATGTCACAACTTACCTGAAGGGTCTGGACAAAGGGGGGCGAAAGAGGAAAGCAGCATTTCTGGGTGTAGCTGTGGTTAGTATTTTCCCCTCCCTCTGTTCTCAAGACACAAAAAAGCCCCGACCTCTCTCCCTCTGCAGGGTGGCCAGCCTGAGCTAAGGACAGCAGCTTCTCCCTAGTTTTTGTGCTCCGAGCCTGAGTATTTACAGTCTGTAAAAAAGATGGATTCATCCATTCTTCCCCTCCATCAAGAAATGAGGTAAGAGCATTGGTGAGTGTGAAGTGCTCCTGAATAACAAATGCAGTTGGCATTGGGATTACTAAGGTGGTAAAGAAGAATTTGTTCACTCTGCAAATGTATTATCAGCACAGGTCAAGCACTGGAAAACACATTTCCAAAGGGGAATGCTTTTACTGTTCAAGCCTGATTATTTCTTCACACAAAGTCAGAGGATCTCATCAAGAGTCTTCAAAAGCATAGAAGAGGCTCTTAAGCAGTGTTCATTGCTATTTGCTTTAGAAGGGAAATCGTTAATTAAAGCTTCTCCCAGAGGTGCTCTGAGCCTCAGGAGGTGAGCTGTAGTAAATACCCTGTTAGAGACAGCCGGTCTGCTGAGCACCCCTTCCGCCAGCAGCCCTGAGCCGAGTCGTGCAGCAGGAGCTCTCCTCCCCACCCACTGCACGGCTCGCACCCAGGACAGACAACAGCGTGGGGCTGCACACTCAAGGTTTGTGCCCCAGCTAAGGCCTGGATGCTCTCTCATCTGTGTCAGCCTGTCCCAAAGTTTTGGAACAGATGGGAAGCAAGAAAGCACCAAGTGAGAAAGAACCAGGTGCTGAGCAGTGCCAGGGATCCCTTTGCCAGGCGATGCTAGCTCAAGCTCGTATACACAGCCACGGGCTTTGAAGGCAGTCTGTCAGGCAACGAAACAGCTCTGGAGACAATCACCACATTTTACACATCCCCCTCAGCCAGGAAAATATTCCCGTGAAGACAAAGATTGTTGTGAGCCCCATATAACATACACATATTCCTTGAAAACCCATGCTTGTTGTGGATTTCCCCAGTCAGCATGAGGCACAGCCCTCTTTGTGAGGGACTTTGGTTGGAAGCTGCACCCTAAAACTGTTGCTGAAGAACAGAGCCTGTGTATTGCAGAGGATTTCTGCTGCTTCTTTTATTGGCTTTAATTCAGTAAAGTCAGCTCTGTTCAGTAAAGTACATAGATATGCACGTAAATACTTCTCCAATTTAGGTCATTAAGAAGAATGTGATTCACAAACCTAAATGTGAGTTATGTTCAAGGATCTGTCCTAAGCAATATATGTAGAAGGTGCTATGGTGTGGGTCCTACAGCAACCTTATTTCTCCCATGCACAATGTGTCTGGTCCTGAAGCCGACTACTTTAGTGCATATTATCATGCCAATACATAGGTCAGAAGCAATCCAGTTAAATTCAAACTCCATTTGAATTTTTAGTCTTTATTGTGGTTGTACATTTGCCTTAAAACAAGTCTGGCGCTCAAAGTCCCAGGCACCAACTCAATAAATTGGGCACTTACAGTCTCAAGCCGGGCAGCCAAAAAAGTGAGAAGGAAGCCACGAGCACTACTGCCGAGCAGAAGCCTGATAAAAGAACAAATGCTTCCCAGCCCCCAAAGTGTAGAGAATTTGGGTAGAGTTCCTTATTTTGTAAAAGTGAATTTACTTTAATTAAAAATCACTTGGCATTACTGCAGGTATACGCAGCATTCATGTTATATGCCCTGCATAAATTATTTTGGCCAAACTAGTAAATCTGATAATTCAGGAGTGGATATAACCAATTAGGTACACCGTAATCTGATCAAGCAGTCTCAAAGGATTTGACTTGTTAGCATTTCAAAAGCATAGGAGGTTTTTGAATAATTTATTACATTTCTTCCAAGCTCATCTTTGTTCATTCATTATGTAAAGATAAGGCAGATGTTTTACAGAGACTTATACCTTATCTATTTTAGCTTGTATTAATCTGTTTCTAAAGACCCACCTTTGACAAGAGCTCAACTGAAAGTAACAGGTGCTGAAAAAGTTTTAGGAGCTGAAGGTTGTGGCTTTCAAAATTCAGTCCAGAGGTACAGGGATGTCCCTCACACCCTCTGCTTTCTGAGAAATAGGTTCTTCTCATTTCCTTCTCCCTGGTTTCCCATCTCTAGCCTGTCTGCCAAGTCTAGGTTTAACATACCCACTCACGCTTCTGCTAGAAAGTACAGCATTTCTTGTGTCAGAATCTCTGGAAATAGAAACATGAGCTTGATTAAACAAATCCACACAACCACAGTTCAATCTGATGCAAGTGTTTTTCACCCTGCCCACTAAGACAACTTGCAACCTGGCACATGCTTGCCCTGTTAAATACCAGACAGTACAGGCCCCTTTGCTACAAGGGCAATCGTTCCCAGAGAGGTGGCTTGCTCCCTCACCTGCATCCCACAAGGACACCTTCTTCCTCAGGTTATTTTTCCTTTGTTCTTGTTCTGCCCAGGAACGAGTTATTCACCAGAGGTTTGAATTCCTGTCAGGCTTTACTGTGTTCATTTGGAAAAGGACACACATGCAGTACTTGATCTCTTTCCTGGGAGCTCAAGGCAGAAAGATAACACCCAGGGCTTGCAAAATCACATCTTCCAGCACACATCTCTCTCCTCCCACTCTGAACTGAGCGATGGCACCAGAGTGGTCCTGTGCCCAAAGGTACCATCTTACAGGGATGCAAAATTGAAGCATGACCTTCTCTTCCTTCACTGAGTAAGGATGCCAGCTTTCACAACCCACACAGATCTGACCACTCACTGTAAAACATTTTTACTTGGATTCCTTTTGCAGCTTAAGCGAGACACAAATGGTATTTTTGTCTCACTAAACTGTTTTTAAGCACTCTTACCCCAAACGTAACTGCATTTTTGTAATAGGTTATTTCTTTTTGTAGTGACCCTGCTCCAGGAGAACGCACCCATAGTATTAACCTCCATGTACATCTGCATCATAACTCCCCATACATTATTCTTTAGATATGCTGCTATTCAGATTTTATTCCAAAGAACCGGCTACCTTGGGTAGTACAGCTGGGTGCTGCACACACTGAGACTGACCATAAAGTAGGTCTCGGCACAGAAAAGGAGGTCAGCACCAGGAACCAACCCAACCCAACTCACAGCACGCTCCTTGTCAGGGGGCATTGGGCCCCACGTGGCCAACAGAAATTACTTTGTGTATGAAAAGAGGATTAAGAGTCAAACATACTCATTTTCGGAAATACATCCAAGCATCCTTCTGAAAAACCTGCTCTACCTGAAGAAAAGCTGCTCTTCCAATAGCAAATTCAGAAACACTTCTCATGCTAGGAGCATGCATCAGTCTTATGGTTTTCCCAACTAGGTAAGCTAGCAATCGTTGAAATAAATCTGTGGAGTCACTGAAAATACAGAGCTCTGATTGTCAAGACAGACTCTATCAAGCAGCCTGCTTTCAAGGGCAGTATCTGAAGAGTCCTATCTATCTAAAGTGCATCTCCATGTTTCCTTACTGCCAGTGTTAGAAGAAGATATGCGATGTTCCTCAGCTGCACCAACAGAAGATTTGTCTCCCAGAAACAAGAACTCCGTGACAAACATCCAAATCTCCAAACAGCAGGTTTCCTTACCTTTGTTGGCTGGCACAGAGTAACAGAGAACAAACACCAGATAGCACAGGATTTCCCTTCCCATCCCTTACCCACCCCAAAACAAGGCATCATTAGGTTCTGAAATAAACTCAAAGCTTACCACTATAGTATATTAACCAAAACAGACAGGTTATTTAAGATTTATGTTTAGATATTAACTAGTCACCAACTGGGGTCACCTGGAACTCTAGGGTGAAATTCCTCTCGCCTAAATTTAAGTGGCAAATAGTTACCACAGCCTAAGCAAGCAGCTGCAACTCAGACACTTCTCTTGGGATATGATGGATCTGGAGTAGTTTCTCTCTACTGGCTATAGCAATGTAGACAACTATTCTAAACTTATCAGATGTCTAAACCTAGGGTGATATGAAACCCACTGTTCTTCAGCTAGAAGAGTGACTAAATTCTGCACATTTACACTGCAGCCATCCACAAATAGCACGTAGCCATCCACAAATAGCACAAATAGCAGTGACGTATGCCAGCAAGATTATAGTCTTGTCCACGGGGATGAAAAGGGAAAGAAGAAATTACTTGGAGATTTCCTAGAAGGCAGAGCACTTCTGCTGCAAAAGGTGTCCAAGTATGCCAGGGCAAGAGATATAGACACAACTTGAAGAGATGTTTGCTGGAACTGGAGGCTACTTGAAAGCAAAATTGTATTAGCAAAAGCTACAGACATGTAAATGAGAACTGTGACTCAGCAAGCATACTTCTTGAATAAGCATTACTTCTTTAAGTGAGGATTCAGCCCATCCAAGGAAGCTCCTGCTGTTTCCAGTTCAATTCCCAACAATTCTTTCTGGGGAAACAGCTGTTTAAGCTATTTAAGCATCCTTTGAATCAAGGCTGATAGTGCTTCCAATCACAGGTCATGCCAAGTGTCTTCTGCATTATAAGTCTTTGGTAACTTTTGAGGCTCAGCAGTTAAAGTTTGGCAAGGCTACATGGTGAGCACCTGCAGCAACAGAAAAATTTCTGTATGCAGGCAAACAGTAAGGTGGCATTACAGCACATACCTGTGGAGGTGCTCATGTGCAAAATTGATCTAAAGAATAAATCCATTTATAAAGCTGGAATGATCCCAACATTTAATACTATTCCTTAGGAATCTAGAATAACTTTTTTTTTAAATAATGAGCTTTGAATTAACTCATTAACAAGCAAGCAAATTCTTATCCAGGAAGTTGTATTTCATCTTGATTCCATTTTTGAAACCATCTGGGCGCAAATCACACAGATAAACTAGTATCAAAAATACATGGCTATTACTAATTATTGTATGCTGTGCTGTTACTCCCACCACCTGCTAGTGACGACACAACATTACTCAAGAATAAAGCTTGATAAGCTTGATGAATAATTTTTAGACTGTTTTCTTCAGCTTGCGAATGATCTCTGAGCAGATTTTTCTCCCCCCATACCTAACTTGTTGTTTAAAATTAGTCACAATGGTTTAAGTGACTAATTCCTGATCCATAACTTGTTTATGAGCACTGCATTGCAAGTGTTTGAGATTTGAAATTCAAATCTTTAGTGCACAGTTTAGATTTGACGTGTAACTTGATGGTGGTTTACTCCCTGACTAGATAACAACACAGTCACCATCCCAGGATGAATATTTGCATTTGTAGACTCAAAGCTCACTTTCTACCACGTCGTAATGGTTCCTTACAGTTCACTGCACCTTCACAGACCATTCAAACAATGCAGAAACAGTGTATACATTCAAAAAGGTAAGGAATTTCCCAAGATTACTGCTATTTTTAAAGCTACTCCTGTAAAGCCAGAAACAGTTAGCTATTCCTAGCAACACTTCCAAACAGTATGTTCACCACTGGATCAATGTAATATGAGACTTCACAAGCACCTGCAGACAAAGGCAGAGACCTTCTGAAAACAACTGTTCTCAGCACTGTTCATCTCACAGCCATCTTTCTGCATAGATAAGAACGGCCTTGTTAAGAAAGAGCAGTAATCCCATAAGAAGTCAGTCATATTGACTGTATGAGGGCTTCAGCTTCCTCACATCTCCCATGTTCTAACCTCCATGACATGCATCAGTTTCAAGGTGGACATATTCAAAAGCAGAACATACATAAGCAAGTCATGTTCCACGTGGGAGACGGCGCACTGAAGTGAAGCAGGGGTATTTCTACAATCCCCCCAGCTGCTTAGGCTCAAGTCTACGTTTTGGGAGAGGGGTTATCACACTGTGGGTCAAAGGAGACAAGACAACCCCCTTCCTCCATAAGCCCCTTCCAACGTAGCACAGGAAGTGTCCCAGTTTCCATCCAGCCCTGTGCAACCAAAACTACAGCCCTCACACCCGAAGCTTGTGCTTTTTCTTCTTGGTTTATCTTTTTTTAAGAAGACATTTGCTTCTTCTCAGTCAGGCTCCCATAGGAGAGTTTCAAGTCAGCATGGCCAGGAGAGCAAAGACCACTACAACTTCAGCAATTTCAGAATCATCCCTTGCTAGCTTGGCAAACTCCCTAAGCCATGTTTGCGAGATAGCATGCTCCATGCCAAGCAGTAGTCAGACAGGGCTGATTCCTACGGGAAGGATGAGCTGGGAGCTAAGGGTGACCCTGGGGCAGCAGTGTCCTCACCCACCATCACGCAGTCCCACAGGCTCCAAACACAGTGAACAGTACCGGGTGCTGGTGTCAGCATCCATCAGCAGTCCCAGACAGATAGCAGCCATCAAATACACTTCACTGTCACTAATGTCAGTCAGCCCAACTACGCATCATCAGAGCTTTGGAGCAGAGGCCTTAGAAATAAAAGTTGCCAACTTTAAGTGCTTTTCCCTGCCAGGCCATCAGCTTTGCCTGTGGGCTTCCCAGCCATCCTCACACTGTATTGTAGAACTTGGTCATTACAACACCCAGTGCTACAGATCTGCTTGTAACTTCTGGGTACCCATCAACTTCAGGTACATGTTCACATACTCCTCTTGTTTCCCAGGTATGTTCTGAAGGAAGCATAAACACAAGACAGGCACTCCCAGGAGAAGTACTTTCAACCTACCCACAAGGAGCAGAAAGCTGGGAGAAATGTGCTCTGCCTGGCACTGGGAAGGTGAGCATTGAGAAAAAGCACAGCCCCTGCAAAGCGTGGGAGATCACATCTGCTGTCACCTAGCCTCCACAGTCAGCAACATTATCTTGCAATCAAATATTTCCAGAAACTATCCTGTTTCTCGAGGTGGATTAAAAAAAAAAAAAATCACCAGACAGCATCCCCATACCTATATTTTGCTGTTAGGGGATACCAGAACCTGCTCCGTACCTTCCCAGACAGCCCTCGCACCCGCTGCCTGTCCCCAGGGGAATGAGGACCCAGACAGCAGGCCATTAACTGCTCTAAATAAACACTGCATTAGTTTAAATCATTAGGGAGGCACTGGGTTTCAATTGTTTCTTGATTTCCTTTCCTACTTCTCCCCGCCACTTCCGTTTTTTTTTTTTTGCTCCACTTTTCTCTCTTCATGCTGGTATGAAACATGTTTTATCATCTCATTTGCTAGTTTCTATTTCTCCAGAAAAACTGAACGTTGTGCTGGAGTATCTCCCCATTCTCACAGCCTGTTTCATACAGTAAAAACAGCCAGATGACAAAGCACACAGGGTACTGTACATCTTGGGCAAAGACATCCTCACAAGCACAAGGTGAAACGATTTGGTCTTCACTATAAATTGCAAACTACTGTAACAGGGCCTGAGGGGGGAAGGAAAGAGAAGGAGAGACTCATCTAATTTGTTAGACCTCTGCTGCAGCTGCCTAACTATTACTGGCTTGGGAAACTACTGTCAGTGTGCCCAGCTCTCCAGCCAACTCATTCAGTGACATTACTCCTACTCAGTATTTTTCACAGAGCTCAGGAAGAAATCTGTGCTCAGACCACTGAGCCACATACTTGCCACGAGCATCTGGCCTGCAAGAAATACTGGTTACTTCAGCAAGCTAAAGGCAGAGCAGAGTATCACTGACTATCAGCAAACTAAAATTAACAAGTGACTGGCTTAAGAAGAAATCCTTAACCATTCAGAGCCAGTAGCTCAACAGTAACAACAGCCTAAAGGAGATGCTGCAGTTCCAGCACAGGCTAGGCAAGGGCAGCACAGGAGGTCAGACTGGGTGCCCCTTCTGTTCTCAGCAGAGCAAGGATCCACCAAGAGATAGAACTGGGCCTAATCTTCATGTGACACCATCTTCAGTTCCATAAATTCTTCTTTTCGTGCTGGCCATGTGAAGTGTGCAAGCCCCCTGCACCTCATCCTCTGCCCACAGACCCTAGCACCAGTTTGTTTTAACCTGGAAAGCCACTGAAACTGATGGCAAGATAGTCCCGCACAAGTGCTATGGCAAGCCTAGGACAACAAAATAAAAATAAAAATCAGTTCTTAAGGTACTTTGGCTCCAGTTGCCAGAGCAACAAAAGCCCACTTCTTCACAAAGAGCTTAGGGAATTGAATTGAAAGCCAGGAAAGAAGGGAAAGTAAAAACTGCAGAGAACAGCAGCTGAGTTTGGAAAAGTCAGATGAGAAAGCAGGTCTTTGGCAAAGGAGGTCTCAAGCTTATTTCTGCATGGGCCGGTTCCTGCTGATGGCCTAAAAAACACATGCATTGGAGAGAATGGGAGGAGAAGACCACAGACCACAGAACAGGAAGCCTTAGTGAGGCCAGAAGCCTTGTCAATACCCCGAGCTTCAAGGGCAGCTAGCCCAAAGGACAGGAAACATTGCAGAGATACATGCAGATCCACCCACCAACATCTACCCTCTGCTTCTGCCCTCCTGTTACCTGTCTCTCTCCAAGCTGAAAATGGCCACTTCAATGAGCTGACACACACCAACCCACCAGACTGAACATACACAATGTTTTCACATGCTGGTGAACTAGCCATCACATACAAGATGCATGCTCTTCAGTTGTGCATAGAGCACATACAACACACCGCAAATAGAGTTACATGTCTGTATTTTACCTGCATGTCACTTATCTTAACCTGTATGAAAATTGTCCTGTACCAGAGACACCAACTGTGACCACTTGCATCCCAAGGCTATAGAAACAGGTTCTTTCCCTCAAAAGTACATGCCCAAAAACAACCAAGTTGAAGTGATTCATTTTCAAAGTAGCTGGCTCGCAACACACATTTAAATAAGAACCTGGACTTCTCCAGGACTTTACATGTAGAGGGCTTCTGAAGATCCGGAAAGTCATCAGAACGATTTGTTCTTGGGGAGAACAGCCCTGATGCCACAGGAGCATCCAGATTTCATTAGCACAGCTCCCACCCAGTTGAGAGCACCACTGACCACCAATCTATAAACCATGCTCTAAAGACAGTAACAAAGCTTGCAGTGCTTACAAGCCACAAACATTCAATTGTATGCATTGTTTATTTAAAAGCATCACAAGGTTCTTATTTGTGTGATTAACTACCTGCCCAGTGCTATAATCAAATGAAAAGCCCGGATCTCTGCAGACCCCAAAACACTTAAAACAATGAGTAACAGCTAAATAAGACCTGTCCTCCATTTTACTTTCCCGTTTTGCCTTTCCATATATCTTTCTCCCCTACACAGCCCCCAGTGCCCCAGCAAGATGACATAAGTCTTTCCGAGTCCTTAAAAGCATTTTCACAGACCTATTTTTAAGTCTACTAAAGTCACTTTGTTAATCGAGTCTTCTCGGCTTCCTCAGATGACCACTGCCGAGGATGACTTCACTTCAGGGAGGGATTTGACAGTTTATGTGGATATTCACACAGCACAAAAAAGATTAGCAGAACAAACATCTCCAAACTGAGTCCTGATGCTTTATTACACATGGTGTTAACATCAGCAAGGATATATTCTGGGGTTCAAGACCCAGAGAGCACCTGTGTAAACAGCACATGCTCAAGATGATACGGCAAACATGGCATCTTCACCTCCTTACCATCTTCCCTAACAGCCAGGGAAACGCTAGGCATGACTCAGGTGTAAGGGTCAAGCATTGCACCTGAGCTAATTTTAGACTACCTCGAGCTGGAATTCATACAAGCCAGCCAGAGCAGGAGGGAGCCTGGCGGGCAAAGCCCACCGGGGCAGCAGGGCCTGAGCCTGGCAAGTTACCTTATGCTGGTCTCTGCTGCTGCAGCCATGCTGCTGGCAATAAATTCGTTGGCCCTGACAGAGCCCACTCGGGGAGGACAGCACAAGCCGCACTCATTCCTCTGATGACAGCCTCAGCAGGTCCTGCAATGGCACCGTTTCTCGTTTGCCTTTAGACCCACCATCCTGATTCGTGCCAGCTCTCCACTCATCCAGGCAGCAGGACAGCAGACTCTATTACCTCTGCTCGCTTGCTCTCATCTTACCTAGTCCTCTGGGAAAGTTTCAAGCTGCCTAACTCTTGCCGTCAGCTGTCAAGCTAGGGCTATTGTTTATTGCAGCAAAGCACTGTGATTGACATCCTTGTAAGAGTGCAGAGCTACTGTCCCGTGGTGGAACTGGAGACAAGTGTATAATGCCATTAGTTTTGAGGCAGGTGGAGAAGAGCAGGGATGTTATTCCTCCTTTTGACTTCCCCTTTACAGTTCTTATTTAACAGATGACAATGCATTTTCTTGAGTTCAGCTTTAAGTGGGTCAGAGAGCCACTAACCGCTGTTTCTCAATGCGACGTTACATTCGGAGAGGGAAGAACAAAGCCAAGCAAATCTTGGTAGGAAGATGCACTTAGCACACCTTTATAAAGGGCCTCAGCACCAGTTTTGGGAAGTGCCACCAGAGCTTTCCTGACTCCAGCCTCGGGAGTTTTGCTAGGTCATTGCTTCTCAGTCATACATATTACAAAGCAAGACCAGATACGAATGGCTTAAAAATACCTTTCCACAGGTCAGCATTGCTCCTTCCCGTGGGTTACATTTGAGCTTTCCTGTCCTTTGTGTGTCAATCTACTCCCCAACTAATGGTTTGCTATGACACAAAACCCTCAAGAATAAAATAAGAACAAGTCTGCAGTAATGAGGACAGACCTGCTTACATAAGAAAATGCAAGAGAACAAAACTTGCCTTTTCAGCTAAGAAAATAACATTCTGAAAGACTACGTTTGGAACCACAGTTGCGGTACCTGCTATAGTTTAAAGAATGCTTAAGGTGATGTGAGATGCCATCAGGTGGGTTGCATTCATCCAGGACAGGCATGATTTTACTTTAATCTCAGTTCTTTCCTCCATGCAGAAAAATACCTTTCCCAAAATGCAAGGGTGACATGGAAAGTTCCACATGAAATGGCTCTGCTCTTCTAAAGTTACAACGAACCTAAACCCTACCCAATAAAGCAGCAAGTGTTTGGTAACCCCATGGAGTTCTGTTTTTCAACAGATGTTGTGGCACGCAGCATCTGGCCCACAAGCCCAGTATCAGGCTCTGACAAAGACAATCCATCCTGAAAATCGCAACTCTGCTCTGTATTTCAAATACGCATTAACAGGAAAACCACGCACAGCACCTGACCTCTCCAGATAAATTATTCTGCTTTGAATGCACTATAACCCTCCAGCTTGGATGCATTCAACCTAAAGGCCTGTCTTAAACAGCTGCTCTTCCACCACATTTGCTCCTGCTCGGTACAAGGCTGATGGAAGTCCATCTCCTAAGTATTTTTTACCCCAGCAAGATATGGAGGAAAAAATAGATCTCATTTTAAGAGGCATCTTCATCAGCAACAAAAAGATCTGTTCAATTGATATTTACTGTTTATAAAGAAAAAATAATTGGCTGGTCTGCGCTGTGCAGATTAGAGATTTTTCAAAGGTTTAAAACTGAAGCTGGCACAAGTCCAAAGACACTGTAGTTAAAAGGCAAGAAGTAGGAAGAATTTTAATAATGAAGGCACACTAGTCCATTCCCAATTAACAACATGACAGGGTTCACACTACAGCAGGGTGACTTTGGGTAGACAAAATACGGAATTAGTAGTAAATAGGTATTTATATCTTATTTGTATTTACACTTGGGCTCAGCGCAGCAAAGCACATCCAGAAAATACAAAGGCAACACCAGAGTTCATTAATGCTCCAGCAGTTTTTACTCTTCCCATTTTCTCCTGTTCCTCCGCAAGGTAACCCAGACCTCTCTGATGCGGCACCATCAGCCGTAAGCTCCACACCTCCCCAGGGTTTCAGAAGGACCATCAGGACACAGAGCTGAACTGCCTGGCAGTTCTGCGAGTGGCCTACTTCGCAGTCACGGCACCAGAAGCATCCAAGCCCTCTCTATATTTGCACTGAACTCTTCCTATAATAAAAATAATGTAAGTCACATTACAACTAGCAACAGTCAGAGCTTCTCCAGCACTGTTTGCTAAGCAAGGAGAATAGGGATGCAGAAACCTTCTGCTTAATTGCATCTCCATGCTGTAGTGACCTGCCATGCCCTGCCCGCATTGAAGGCAGTGGGTGGCTTGATCCCTTGAAAGGCATTGGCTCTCAGTGCAAGATGAGCATCTGCAATTAGCAGCACATATCGGTTTCATCCGTCTCCAAGTGCCCAGGGGAGCCAACCGTCAGAATAGCTCCAGCTGTTTTAATAAATCTCAAACCTGCTGTCTAAAGGTTAGTCCCCATCTAAACCACACTTTAACACTTCAGGTGGCCTGGCTTTGTGGGCCACTTGCACAAAGGTCTCGGCTTCCCTCATCCCTTTGTGATCTGATGGCACAAAGTGAATAGAGAAAGAGGCAGAGCTGGTGGGGGCAGTCCTGCAGCCCTCGGAGGGGAGGGCAAGCAGCACCACTGCCAAAAGCCCTCCAGCAGCCTGGGAACACGTAGCGGTAAGTGCTCTGATCCAGGATACAGAGCAGGATTGATAACACGCTAAATGGCAGCTTACAGGCTGGAGGGGGAGGTAGAGACATGGAGGCGACATGCACACAATAGCAAGAGCTGCTGAACACCTCTGTGCGCCTCCAGCAGAGTGGAGATCGGCTCTACAGGCCACCTTCCCTCTGCCTTCCCCTGGGCAGGCCAACCCCAGCTCCCACATCCTGCTCATCCTCCCGCTCTGTGGTGCAATGTCCACGGATCTGGGGAGAGGGATTTGCCTCAGGACCAGCAGCTGCATTGCCACAGGTCTGCCCACCCACTCAGGGCCAGCTCCCCATTTGGCTCTTCCATTTGCGACAGAGCAGAGAAGCAAACATCAGTAGGGTTACACGGCCGCATAGCTATGCTAGACCTGGCCCGGAGAGCTCCAGTGAGGGACCCGGACTCTGTTCCTAGAGTTAAGTCACCTACTGTCTTTGACTTGTCTGTCTGCAGGAGGTCAGTGCAGGGCAGCGCAGGCAGTAGTCGTCCCTCCCTTTCCAGAAGGCAGCAGTTTCTTCTTCTAGCAAGAAAGTTTGTTAGCATAACATTGTGCCACTTCATTAGGATGATTGTATGATTCAATGCCATCAAAATCAGTCCTTAATGATTTCTCGCAGAAACTGCCCTCCAGCACACAATCTCTTCAACATGATCCTTTGCCATCCTCCCTCTAATTTCCTCACCACTCTTCTAGTCATTGTCATCTTTAGGTAAGTTTATAGTTTCTTACCAGCCCTGAATAAAATACTCACCTGAATGAAGCCTGAAGAAAACACCCTTGCTAGGTACTGTAAGGGAAGGCCCATCAGGCTGCAACAGCCACCATCCGTTCTCTGGGTGCATTTCACAGCAGCACAGGGTAACCCTTGAAGCACCAGACTTGGCCCCAGATTTGTAGGAACAGGGCAGGTTAACACAGCTACAGGGAAGGCTGAGCTGGAAGTCTGTTTGCACTTGCTAATTGTTGACCCAGCATCAGAGCAGGAAAAGAGCACAGGCACCTGAGGCTGGCACTCTCTGTACTGGGACCAAACCCAGCAGTATCAAAAACTGCTCTCATTCAGAATATTTCTTGCATATCTACGTTGGCTTGAGGCAACAAAGCTTCCACTGACTTCTGAGCAGAGGGTCAGGGCTGAATTTTAAAAAGCACAAAACACTTTTAAAAAAGTTTTAAAAACACTTGCACTGTAGCATCCTATAAAGAATATCTCAGTGGATAAAAAAACAAGACAATACTGCAGTTAATACTAACGTAATGAAGGACTGTACAACACAGAACAGTACTTAGCAGATTGGTGTGCACTGTAACAATGGAAAGCCTAATCAAGTCAGATTAGGGGGGTGCCAATCACAAGACAACACCAGAATTAGGTGCAGCCTCTCAACAAAGTACCATCCTCCCAAAACCAGGCAGCCTATCTCACATGTCAAGCACGGCACATTCATCCTAGTTCAGACCAGACCGACAGGCCCTTAATGCAGCATTTACACTTCTCAAGGTCTTTTCACCCAGTTCCCATCTTTCTGATCTGAAAACAGGCACTATCCAAAATGAGAAGAGGTAAAAATGGGACAGCATCTTAATGCAGAGAATGGGGAACATTTGCATAAAACGAGATTGGAGAAGCTTTCAGTATGTTTCTAGGTAGATCAGATTGATTTCAGTGCATCAAAGCCTAAGTGGAGCAAGACTGGATGTTTTTGAGACAGCAGCCTTGACAAGACATTATTTTCTTTTCCTTTGCCGAAACGCCAGGACACACGTGCTGTGCACGATGCTGCTGAGGCTAATGCAGCTGCCAGACACCAACATCAGCTCATCGTGCAGAAGCTGCGCCATTATGCTCTCCTTAGAGCCTCCGCCGCCACGCTGGGACAAGCACCTGGTGCTTTGCATGGTTTTGGTAAAGTACCACCTGCTGTCAAACCTGCCACCCTCAAGCAGATCCCTCAGGATGAGCTTAACTGAAGCCTCTTTTTTTACAGACCACTGCAGCACACCTCTACAGCAATACAAACCACACTGTCCACCACTGTACGCTGACCTCTTGAGTGACATTCAAGAATGTTATCTTTCATGTGCTGCATGCCTCACCATGCTGAAAGATCACCTCCCACTCCTTGATGAAGGCTGAGATGGGGAGATACATTTCCTTAGTCTGTAGAACTGGCAGAAAGCTTTTCATTCCAGGGCATCCAAGAAGCAAATCTGGGCTTTGCTTCTGCTAATAAAGGATTACACATTAAGAACCAACAGCAACTTACCATTGCAAGACACTCACTGCCTATGCTTCTCCTGAGGAGCAGATGAAGGGAAACTGGCTCATGACTGCTGGAAGGCTCAGAAACTAAAGATATGCACGCACACAGCGCAGATACCTGCGTGGAGGACAGGTTACATGACCATCCTCTGGCAACCTCACCCTGCCTCTCAGAAAACACAGCAACAAGGAAGCATTCCCAAGTTTTTCCCCTGGGGTCTCATTTGAACATTCGTTTTCCTAAAGCTAAGATTCATACCGAGCAACACATTCGTGACGAGAGGGACAGCACAGCAACCAGGAGAGCTCAGGCAAGCTTGGGCAAGGAGGCAACAGCCAGCAAGCTGAAATTCCCTTCGAAAGCAGCAGCTACAGAAAGCAGCGTTACCATCACAGATTTGCCAGCCAGTGTCACTGATGCTAGGCAGCGCTAAATACTGCGGCCAGCATGCACAAACGAACACAGTTCCGCTTTCAATGTCTCTTCCGCACTTTTCAGATGAAATAACCCTTTGGTATAAGGATGGGTCAGTCTGTCTAATCCATTAGGGGTAAGGCAAAGAGTGAAATGGGAAGAAAGGATGAACAAACAGTGCCAATTATTTTTTCAGCTCATTTCAGATTCTCTCCATCCTCACTTGAGTCTCTAGCTCTATCCCTTGCAGCTTCTAGCATTTTTTCCCACCATCATACAGCACTTTTTATCACTCCTGCCATTTGGTTTCTCAAGTCCTCCTCATTTAATCTGTGAAGACTTTATCCATCCCTTCCTGAAACAAAGTCTCAGTTAACTATTTTGGAAGAGATGCCAAGAGCATATCTTTCTGCCGACAGGTGAAGTCTGAGAAATTGCCTAATCATGGTCCTGATACCCTATACAACAGTCTATTCAATGCATTAACTGATACTTCATGGCAGTAAAGCGATAACATAAGTTTTTTTAAAAAAGCTCCTGATGTCAAATCTCAGGCAACATCTTTAACTCCAACTGCCAAGACCTGTGCTTACTGATCAAGAGTTACTCCTTCACACATTTTCTGAATGGGAAGTCAAAAAGCTGATCAGATTTTAACCTAAATAATCATGCACCGACATCAACAGCAGCGACTGCTCTAAATGCCTCACATGTTTTGTATTTTAGGGGGAAATGAGGTTTTTTGCACTGTGTTTCAGCTGGTGCCCTTCTCAGGGAGAGGAACCAGGATGGGAGTCAGGCAAGGCTCTGGTCAGTGCCAGGCAGGCAGGAGCAGGCAGCAGGCAGACCAGGAGGGTAGAGCTCAGAGTGATTTTCCGTAGAGGGACAAGCTTGAATCAGAGATAGAAAAACTTGCCTAAGCGTATAATGGCACACTATTAGTATATGCTTACAGTATTACAATGGGTAATAGGATAATGTATTTATATAATAAATATAATAACCACCTAAGCTTTGAGTAATACATTTGCAGTAACTATAGGGTTTTCACACTGCATTCTCTGAGTCAGCCCTAGGTCCTCCCTGGGCAGCTCTGGGGCTGGTCCAGCTCATGCTGCAGTCAGCAGCACAGAACAGGAAGATGTAGAGGGTCTCCCTTCAGGTCACCTTGGGTTTCTCAGCTTGATGTCCCCTCAGCACTGCTGCAGAGTATCTACAGGGGCAGCTAAGCACAAACATATTTCTACATCCATCAGGGAAATAACCTAATCCTGCCATCACAGCACTCCTGTCTGCCACATGGCCTCAGTGGGTCCCCTTTGCCGGAGCCCCTCCTGCCACCCAGACACTGAGAGCAGCTGGCAGACTCCCCAGGGTCTAAAAACTCTGAATATCCACCGTAAGGAAGCTATTCCCAGCTGAGACAGTCTAGCAGGTCCTGCGACACTGGACACAGCACTTCGTATCAGACACCATGCTCTGCTAGGTGAGCACACCATACAGATCAACAGCAATACTTGTTGAAACACAGCCGCATGCATGAAGGTTTGGTTCTCATCCAAACCAGAACACCAACTTGAACAAAACCAGACAATGCAAAAAGTTCAGCCCTGAACTTTGCAGCTCATTTCCACCTGGGTTGTCAACGTAGAGCTCCTCTGCACTCCAGGGGCACTCATGTACTCGCTAGCTTAGAGGCCACCGCTTACCTTTGAGTCAGCCCACAAGCACTCCCAAGCTTCAGTGCAAACAGCATGAGAGCAGGACAGAATCACTGGCTGTTAGCCCCTGCACAAGCTGCCTGCTCTCCCGCCCTTCTTAGCCTGGGATTATATCCAGGCCTAGAAAGTTGGTTTCCACCAGTACAACTCAGAGGACTTTGAGCCCCACCACCTGACAGGACCCTCACCAGCACAATCTTTGATGGGCCAGCACTGAAGAGCAGAATTTTTAAGATGTGTATGGCAACAAAAGCTGCAGCTGACTCCCATAAAGATGCTCATCATTGTGCAGAGCTGCAAGGCCACACTGCCCCCCACACTGCTGCTGCCACCAGCCCCAGGACTCACTGCAGGCTGTGTGCCCTTCCCAAGGGAGCCACAACTAATCCTACCCCCTGCACTAGCATCCTCCAGAAACATGAGCCCCGCTCCCTTCCAAGCGGCGGACTAGCACAGCCCCACTCAATTGGGTTTCTCCTGATCATCACAGTGTTAGCAAGGGGGAACAAGTGGGCAGCAATCTTTTTTCCTGCAACAAAAGAATGTTTTACGTATATTTGTTATCATGACATACTAGCAAATTGTAATCAATCACTATTCTGTTATAGCAACTATTTTAATTAGTTCTGATAATTAGTCTCAAATTTTCTGCACATAGTCTATTATCCCTTCCTACTCCCAGCGCTATTTTTCCACTACTTTACACTCGGGTTCTACAGCAGAAGTGTGACATTAAATATTTACAACCAAAATACCCCCAGAAAGTATTGGTTTCCAATTTCAAAAGCTAGATGTTTCAGTGAATGCTTTGATCAAAATTATATTTTAATAAAAATCTTGTAGGAAAAAAAAAATCTTTTTGGAGTAGCTCTTCCTGCAGCTGCTGCCCGTCCTGCTGTCGGTATGCCCACAGCAAGTCCTCTCAGTACCGGTGGGCTTTGAGCAAAGCACTAGTTTATAGCAAAGACCCTGTAATGCTCCACAAGAACAAGATATAAAGCCAGAAATTGAAAGATGACAAAGTAAAACAGGCAAAAGGAAAAATCTCTCCTTCCCACTGCCACAAGTTGCCGACAGAAGAGCTGACTGCCCAGCAAGGCCGCAGGGGTGCTGGTGAGGGAGGAAGAGGCAGCGGCAGTATTCAGCAGCGGTGTTTTACTGCTGCTCAGACGAAGCCAGCCGTGCTGGGCCCCGTCCCCACACTGCTCGCCAGGGAAGAGCCGGGAAGCTCCAAGGGCCAGCAGCACAGGCAGGCCGGGGTACAAGGCAGCTCTGGGGGCCGTTATTCCGAGCGCGAGGGGTGCGCGTACCCTCGGTGCTAGGAAAGGACACAGACTAAGGCTGTGGCAGAAGACACCTCTCAGCAGCTCTCCCTGGGTCCCTGGGGAGACAGCTGGTGGCTCCCGAGTCCTGCCGGTCCCGTCTCCTCACTCCTAATCCACTGGTGCCACCTAGTGCCGCCAGCGCTGCCACGGGGTAGCCCGGCTCCCGCCGCGGCGCTTCCCGTGCACCCTCTCGGGCAGGCTGCGCTCCCGCTGGGCTCCATCCAGCCCAGGGCAGCCGTTAGCGAGGCTCGTCCGCAGGCACCCTGCGGCGGGATGGGGTTCGGCACCCGCTGTCACGCTGGTGAAGGTGGAGGCAAGAGGGAGCCACCGGGAGCAAAACTCCTCCTGAGCTCTGGGGTCGCAGGGACAGCTGTGGACGTGGCTCCTGCTCGCTGCGAGGGCTGACGGTAACCCCACGGCCCATCGCCTGCCTTCACCGCGCTTTGCCCAGGAGGACAAAGGGACCGCGCCCCATCGCTACATCTCAGCCAAGCTTCCTCCCCGCGGACCCCCACTCTCACAGGAGGGTCGGCCATCACTCACAGCCCTCCAGGAGGGCTGCAGCTCGGGAGTAGCCAGAAATCAGATCAGACACAAGCAACAAGCTAAAATCCTACCTTACAGGCCTGAAAACCTGCAGAATGGAATTAAGCTGTCAAACCTCCCTGAATCAGAGGTTTAACATCTCTAACAGGGGCTGCAGGGCTGGAACTTCCGGACCAGCGCAGACATGCTGGGCCAAAAGGAGACGAGTTCACAGTGACACCAGCAGAGATGAGAGTCTCCAAGGCGCTTGTTTGTGGGAGGGCCATGTGGCAGTCATCGCTCAGATGACTGCAGCGGCAGAGCCACATGAATAACGACACAGTTGCTCCAGGATTGCAAACAACATCGATCCTGGACGCATTAGCCGAGATCGCAACCACCAAAGTCTACAGAGCACCAGGTGCGTGAGCAAGCCCCAAAGCTTTTGTGCTTTGTGTGAGCGAGACCCTGTGCAGAGACCTGCCAGATTTCCCTGCGCAGGCAGGGCCAAATCCTGAAAATCAGGAGGCAGAGTGAAACCTCAGCCCCACCAAGACCAGAGCCATGGCCCACCATTGCTGCTGTAAGGGCAGGACGCAAGAAACGAGTTAAGATGAGGCAGCCTGCTTCTCCTGAAAGCTGTGCTATGTGACAAAGGCTGGCTTAGGCACAAGTTACTGCTCTGTACCCCACCAAGCAGATATTTTGCTCTGGTCTCGTTGTGCTACAGGCTGGAGCTCAAAGGCCGAAGGCAGAAGCACAGAAGAAAGGTGACTGGCTGCCTTGCTGAGCTTTTCACCTGCCACACAAGAGTACAATAAAACCATCACCGCTACCAGGGCTCAGCCTCCAGGATGGTACTTCAGCCCAAGAAATTAAGGATAATTTTAACAGACATGTGTTTAAAGGGATACAGTATTCAAAAGTCTTTTTCTGAATGCAATGAGACTGCATCCACTGGGAAAATATTCATGTGAGAATACAGCCAAAATCTTCTTACTATTTCAAAGTGCGACCATGCATACATCTAGGTAATTTCAACTAAATTAGGGTGACTTTATCTCAGCATCATTTCCTCTACATGGAGGCAGTGATCAAATTTTACTGTCAGCATTAATTAGGGGAACTGGTCACTTGATTGTGCATTTATTCAATGATTCCCCTGGGTTTCTGGAAAATCAACACAGTCTCTGCTTTTCAGGGGTGCACATGACCCGAAAAGCAATCACTTAATTTCATAGCCTTGAGATACAAAAGGGCAATTTCAGTTTTTGGCAAGAGAATGAAGTTGGATGTGAAAGATGAGGCGCTCATTTAGAGCAAAGTCCTGGCCAACCAGCACAGTGTTGTCAGCTCACAGATCAATTCCCAAGCTGCTTTTTGGATCTCTTAATAATTGGATTTGATCAATGCTTTGAGAGGCTGTTCACTGCTCCAGCATGCCTCATCTCTGCAATGTTTCCTGGCGACAGGAGCCACACAGGCTTTGCGAGGGGCTGGGTGGCAACACAATGAACTACTGTAAAGTGAATTAGAATGTTCAATTCTTTATTTGCATGTATTTTCATAGTCTCCCTATCGCCTTTTTTAAGCACTATTACTGTTCAACAACAGCAAATTCAACGTGCGGCACAGGCAGACCGCAAAGACATACTGCCCAGATAAACCGGCACCCAGGGAGCACGAGAAAGCCACATGAGCAGGTTAAGAGTGTTTGTGCAGGTCTGCGCTCAGGCAAACAGCAACTGGAGCAAGGCAGAAAACATCCCTCTGCTGCTGCTCCCAGTACCACCCCCTTAACACCCCTGCCGCACCTGCCGTCTCCACGTTACCACCTCTCCAGGATTAGTATCACCATAACTTAGCATCACGCCACAGCAACACTAGACATCAGGATGCTCCTGATGTGTTTGGGGCTAGAGATGGGGGAACAGACCTGTCAATCCCACCCACAGAAAGACCAGGAATATCTCTAGGGACAAATGGATGTCACAGCACAGTGTGCCACTGCGCACCCCTGGCCAGCAGCTCCTGACCCTGCTTGAGAGGCTTTGCCCAAATGGCACACAGCACATCTACAGCGTGCTCCCTGGGCAGACACCTTCCTCCCTGAGGCATTATCAGGCTGCAGGTACTCCTGAGCAAGGCTGTACCAAAAGCAGGTATGATTTCGGTGTGCAGGAAGAAAGCTGTCCTCTTCTCTCCCGGCCGAGGTGAGGAGCACCTCGCTGCCAGGGCAGGCTGAAGGGAGCAAGGACAGGAAGATCCATACGTCCCTTCCCAGACCAGAGCCAGCTTTACCCGGCCATGCTGCAGTCTCAGTATTTAAGTATTAAACACAGCGTAACTGTGCATTCCCCAGAACGCAGCAGTTCAATCACGCTCTTGAAGACGCGTGATCCCCTCTGCCATGCAGGGGGCATCCCACTGCCCTCCCTGCAGCCCCCCAGGGGCTTGGCAGCCAGGCGGCTGCTCCAGCCTGCGGTCCCATGCCCTACATCCACAGCAACACCTTGCTGCACATTTCACAGCAAAACCACCCTTGTTGCTTATAGTTTACTGACTTCTTTTGTTATTTAACTAGCCCTTCCGCTTTGGAGAGCAAGCCCTCTGAAATGCATGTTGCTAACCCCTCTGCCTGCTGCCGTGCAGGATCACTTTCCCCAGGCCCTTCTGCAGCCAAGCCGTGAGGTCAGGGCCAGTGAGATACAGAGCGTTTATAACCTTTCACACAGCTGCGTGTCTCTGCGCTCAAGCATGAGAGCATAGGCTCTGTGCAAGACTGGGGGGTTAACAGGTACCTACTCGCTTACACTAAGCCCAGCAGCAACTCTCAGTGCAGCCACAAAATTCCTGCTAGCCAAAGCTGTAGAAATGTTACGTAGCAGTGTTAAAGCACTGCTGGCTTTGCCCCGTGTGCTCACTGAGACCAACACAGGAAGCAGAGTCTCCAGTCCTTATCAAAAAAGCCCAGTTTCAGTTCAGTTTCCCAGGATCATTCTTTGGCAGCCCCTAAAGATTACTTCATTTGTTTGTGAAGTGCTTTGAAAGTATCAAATCTTTCAGAGAAAGAGAAATTAAAGAAGGATATCAGTTTTAAATGAAGAAGATAAGAAGCAAACTCACACACGTTGACCCCGACAGTCTTTCAAAGCCATGAACGGCTGCTGTTGCACCAGAGATTTCAGGTGGGGCCCCAGCAACGGCCTCGGGCAGTGCTGAGAGCTCAGCCCAGAGCACACCCCCCAAGCAATGCCTCCCCTACCAAGGGGAAAGCTCTCCACCACTCACAAATTCTTCATGAGCTTTGCTCCCTGGCACAAATTTGTCAGATCACATCAAATAGAAACTGAGTTTCTAAAGTCATACAGGAGCAGGTTCAGAGAGGGGCAGCAGAAGGCATCCTACGCCTCCAACAAGGCCAACAGCGAGGAGGCACTAAGCTGCTCAAGCACAGCTCCCCTGAGTAACAACAGCAGGGAGCAGGTAGGTAAGTACTAACAGCACATGCGTGGATGTGCTATTTTTCCCCTTCCCCATGCACCGATAAAATCAAACCCCCTCCTTCCCACATAAATAGCTTCTTCCCCTGTCTGAAGCATGCAAGCATCCCTTGGGTTCAGAAATAGAGCACAAGCAGTGACAGGGCACAGCAAGGACCAGCTGCACCCTCAGGACCAAGCACGGTAAGAGTCAGCAGGGCAGGAGGACCACTCCACAGTACCTGAGCACGGTGAGCAGAGCAGGCACAGAGACCACAGCCAGGTTCCACCAAGAGCTGAGGTCACCAGGCCAGTTCATAATGATGAAGCAGCAGCTCCTTGGCTGGGCTGGTCAGGGCATGACTGTGGCTAAGCTAGAAACCACCACCCTCACAACATAGCTCAGGAACTGGCTGAAGTCCCTGGGCTGAGCTTAAAGAGAGCTCCCAGCCCACAGCTGAGGGATGGGGAGCCCCCAGGTGAGGCTGCTCAGGGCCAATGAAGACCTGTTGGTGTGCTCAGGCCCTGAGAAGCAGCTGGCAGGAGAGGCAGCCGTCCCACAGGCTGCAGGTAGTACGTGGCCTTTATTGCTCCCCAGTGGGTGCACAGCTAGAGAAATGTCTCCTGTTGACCATGCAACAGGACCTTACCACCCCTGTGGTAAGAGTGTGGGCAAAACATTCAAAGAAGTCAGGAAAGAAAAGCTAGGACACAAGAAACATCCATTCACGAGCCAAACCATGCAAGCAAGGGTGGCTCCCTTGCCAACGTAACTGCTCATCAGTTTGACATGAAGACCCCACGGCTGTGAACCCTAAAACCCATGAGGCTTCAGAGCCCCGGGGCACCAAAAGCCCTGCTACTATCTCAAGAAAGAAAAGACTCAACACCATAATTAACATTTAGACAGAAGGAGGGGTGGCAATGCCAAAACACAGCCACACAGTGTGGCAAGGGGCTGGCTGAAGCCCCCGTGCTGATGGCATGTGGCATAGCTGCTCCCACATCACTGCATGCAGACGGCAGCAGCGACGTCCACATCAAGCTCACCATAAGTCTGTGGGGGCTCACCGCTTGTCTGCAAAAGTAGGTGGATCAAATGGAGTGACCAGAAAAGTGGAAGATCTGCAGGCTGGCTCCTGCTGGGCAGTGTCCTGTTGGGCTGTTAGGGATAAACACTGGAGCCAGGGAAAGTCTGTGCAGACTGTTGTGAGGAAAACAAAAACCACTGCAATTCGACTAGGAAACTGGGGGGGAAGCATGGGGCGTAGGGAACCAGTCTCTAAAACCTCTCCTTCATGCATGCATTTACTTGCAGTGGCACCGCAGCACCATCTGTTGGAAATGCATTACAATTGGCCGGCCTGCACTCCACGTTCTCAGCTGATGCTGACAGACGCACTCTGTGTTACGCTTACGTGCACGAGCAGGCAGTTTGGGGATAGAAGCCTTGATGCCCAGTTCACCCTGCTGGTTACCAATCGAAGGCTGGTGAACGTGTGCTTCCCCGGGGAAGGCCTGAAGCCACACCAAATCTGATGTCCACCCCACACCTGGGTGCTCCTTCCTGCTGCTGAACCTGCTGACTGCATCAATACAAAGACATAAACGTGGTCCTCAGCAGTGAACTGTGAACCTAAGGAGTCTCATGAAGAAGAGCTGTGTCACAGAGTGGTCACTACGCTCCAAGCCCACGCTGCAAGCTGGACAGACAGCACGGCTCATTGGAAACTGCACAGCAGACAATGATGTATTTGCTCTAGGGACAAAATTTAGCCCTTTGTGACTCTTTGGCTGGTCACAGCGCTGGACTTTAACCTGGAAAGGTTGGCATAGGTTAAAACACATGAAGTATATATGCATTATGGCTTTCTCATGGGAGATGTCTGATTTCTTGCCTGAAATACAGTAAGACAGGCCAAGTGGCAAAACCCTCCATCCTCTCTCCGTTCCCGCCAGCAGGCACAGTGCCATCACACCAGTGAGGCACCAGTGATGCCCAAGCACGAGTGTTACGTATAGAGAAAAGTGAAGCCCTCCTCATGTGCTGAGAAGAGTCCACGTTTGGATTCGGGCTGATTGCCTACTGCCTGCCCAGACAAGTCTGAACTTCATTTTCACCAAGAAAAACCTTTTCTTGACCCCATGTGCCAGCTTGGGGGATTTCAGAGCCGTGGATCCTACCCCGGAGGCTCAGCTCCCGCAGCTGGAGCGTATGCTTCGCTGGGCATTCCTGCGTACATCCTCTCTGGGCTGTGCACACGCTGCATCATTAAACAAGCACGACTACTTCTCCCCCTCCTACTGCTGCACTGGCAGAACTGGCCGTGCCATGTGTCCTGCAGCTCAGTGAGGACATTTCTGTTAAAAATGTAACGAAAGGAACAGCTTTCCAAAGATTGCGTCTTATTAACTGGAATGCTTCATGGCCTCGTTCCTCCCCAGTGCTTGCAGAGACATTAACGTACGGTTGCCGATGGCCGTCCAATGCCAGGGCTGCAGCAGGAGGATTCCCGCTTCACTTGCTCCAAGCCAGCAGCACCTGGGGATTGCTGGAGAGGCAGAACCGTGAGGACCCCAGTGACCCTCCCTCTGCTTCATTCCTGTCACCTGCGGTGACACAGGCTGCATTGCGACAAACAAATTCCTTCTCTGCATTCATTTACCGCCTTCCTTTCCAGTACTATCATTTTATGTAATCGGCCATGTCAAAAGAGCCCTTATATAACCACAGCTACCCCAGGCACATGTCTTGAAACACATGCATGCCTCCCCTCTCTGTCAATTGCAATATTTTGCACATGGATGGATTCAACCCTTCTCCAGGAAACACTAAAAACAAAGAAAACACACTTGCAAGTATCAGGGACTCGCTGAGCTTGGCATAACTGTTTTTCATGTCTCTCACAGACCGTAAATGTATATTACAGCTCAAAGAGACGTGGAAACAACACATGCCAGTGGGAAAATAATAACGTGCTGTTCTCATAGTCACCTTCTCTGCATTCAAGCAGACCAAGTTCTCTTAGTGCAAAGGTATTTTTTTAATCTTTGCAAGTGCACAGATCTGTGTACAAGCCATCCATACAGACCAAGGACATGTACAGAGGCTAGAAACACTTTGGACAAAGTAATTTTAATCATCTAAGTGATTTCATTGATTTTCCTGGGCTACTTGCATATCTAAGTGAGTCTGAACATTTGCATGACTGCTGCCCAAAAGTTTACTGTCTAAAAGCATTGGCACAATAACTTCCCGTGAGATCAGCTTTATCATTGTCACAGGGAACCATACTGACTTGCTCACCGCTCTGCTTGCACAGATCATTTGCAAGGGGCAGAGTATCACTCACGGACAAAAGAGGCTGGAGGCTGTTGTGCGACGGTGAAGTCAAGGAGCACTTTGGCACTGACTTCAGGGAAAACCAGATCAGGGCCTAGATAACTAAGGTCATGTTTTGTTTGCAAAACGAAGAGGTGCTTATTCCACCCGAATAGTCATTGCAACCTTACTTTACTCCGACAGCAAGACATAGTTTCTTTTTCTCTTCGTCTCCTTACTCCGCTACCGCTTCCCACGCGTCCTAGGCAGGTGTCTCTTCTCACCCTTGCCACTGGTAACTGCAACGCTACTAACTCCAGGTACATGCTAAAAGGAGCCAGTATCTGATCACATCTGTTAAGATGATTTTGGCTTCATAAATGTTTCTGAATGATGAAGGCAACCAGTTGTTTCCTCCTTTTTATAGTCAGCATTTTATTTTACAAGGCTTGTTACGACAGCCCTTCAACGCCCACGCAGACTACTGAAGTGTTGTCTGGCCTGAAAATCTTCCTAAGTTATAAGAGGATGTCAAAGCCTTGGAGCTGCGAGGCTGTGCTGACATCAGTCCAGGTAATTATGGTCTTTTTGGAAGGAAATTGTTTTACTTTTCTCTTGGGCTACGATCACAGATTGTGTTAGGGTTATTGATGGTGACCGTGGAGTCAACGGATAGAGGCCAATCATTTATTAATCATTTACTTACAGGAATTGCTTTTCCAGCCCAGCAACTCAGCTGGCACAGAAATGACAGTGGCTTTCTCCTGCCTGGATCTGAGTAGAGCTGGGCTTTGGCCAGGCTTGGACATCAGCTCAGTGTCAGCCCCTGAGGCATGACTCCCGCTCGGCCAGCAGTGAGACCGCAGTGCCCAGCAGGTCACGCCATCCAGGCCAGTGGAGGTACCCAGCGCTTACACCAGCCGAAGTGCCAAGAGAGCGGGGAATTTGGAGACAGCAGATGCACTGTTCTGTGCAGAGCTGTTTTGTTTTGCTATTTTTTACTTTTTAAACTAAAAGGATGTGATTTGAGTAGAACTAAGTTAAAACATTAAATTTACATTGTCCACGCTAGAAAAATCACCACATTTGCACAAAACTGTTGTGCTCCTGATGGAAAAATTCAGCCTTTTTTTTACACGGATAGCCAGGTTGGCACCTGTGGCTGATCCCTGCCTCCTGACCACGCAGACACAACAATAATTCACTTCTTTGGGGTAATAAATGGCTGAGAGGAGGAATGCCTAACCCCAGCCCTGGCTCTGGGAGAAACCACACCAGTCAGTATTGTGACAGAAAGCTTTCAGCCAGCTCTAATGAAAAATCAGAAATCCCCATGAGCTGCACTTGGCTGTCATATCCCCACTCCCTCATGGCTTTTTTTTTTCCTCAGGAGAGCTCACTGTCTTACAAGCATTAATTAATTAAGCTTCAAATGCTTCCTGTGAGGTAAGTGAGAGATTTCTGGATCATTTCACTCACGGCTGAAGTGCAGTCAGCCACTTCCCACAGGTCCTCCACATCTCTGCTCCCACATGCACAGGACTGCCATAGGAACAAATGCACGAAGACTGTATGTGCTGAAATGCGGTCGTACGTAGGACCATACAAGAAGAGCAAATGCCTTGCCATCTTTACAGGAAAAAAATGCAAATAATTGCTCATATGAGAGAAAGCTGGGCCCATTTAGTTTCCAACAGCATATAAGTGAGTGGGTTTCCCTGCTCTTCCTGAGGTACAACGACCTTGCCTACCAAGCACAAGCTGTGGTCTCAAATCTGGGTCCCTCTTCAGAGAGGACTTGCCTGCACAGGACAGCTCCACCAGCACAGGTCCATGGAGACAGTGACCCAGCTCTGAGTCCTCCCTGGGGACATCTGGTGACATACCAGCGCAGTAAAGCACCAAAGCTTTTTCTCTACCAGAGAGGGCCCTCCTTTCGGAGGGGATGCTTTTTAAGAGATTCATTCATTTCTGACCCCACCACAAGGGGGTTTCTAACCAGCTGAATAATTGTATAGGGTAATCTTGCTCATGTGGGACCTTCTCTACTGAAGTTTATAAAGACCATGTTAAGGCTCACAAACAGCTCTGATGGGAAGCAGCATTAAGACAGGCAAGGAGCAGAGGTGCAAAGCGCCTTGTGCAGAGCTCACCAAGCAGCAAGCAAAAAGGTACTGAGCTTTTGGTTTAGGTCAAAATGTTTGATTCCAATCAAAATTTTGCATGTGTTTTAGTATGAAAAAGTCTCTTCACGTTGAACAACAGCAACAAAAAGAATGTTTTAAAAAACAAGCAAACCATCTTCTGTGGTCAGTCACCAGCTTCCCCATTTACCCTACAAACCCCACCTGCTTACTCAACCCTGCTCTTAAACGTTGCTGTGGGATCTTTAAGTCTGCACTTGGGCGTTTTATTTTAATATCTTTATTTCCCACCTTCCTTTCCTTTCTTGTGTAATCGATACCATTAGACAAAAGCATTGCGATGCTTTGTGGAGCTGCGTTTTTGTGAAATCAAAAGCTGGCTGGTTTGAAGTCTTCCTCAGCAAGCTTTGTCAGCCTGCGCAATTCTGGGGAAGTAAAGCTGGGTCAAGCCAACAGCACAGCTTGTTACAGCACAAAGCATCCATCTCCGAGGATAAACAAGTTATTTGCATGCTTTTTCACTCTTACAGCATTGTGCTCTCCAGCCAAATGTAACACTGTAAATAGTAAAACAAAGCAACTCTTCATCCTGCAGGCTAAAGAGCTTTATCTCCTGAGGTTACAATGACAACAGGAGAATGAAAATACCCTCCCAAACCCAAACAAAATAATGGTTAAACCCAGAGGTTGTTTTTTCTATGTGTGTATACAAATCCACCTGCCAGATTAGAAAAGTATAAATATTATTCCNTCCTGCGGGCTAAAGAGCTTTATCTCCTGAGGTTACAATGACAACAGGAGAATGAAAATACCCTCCCAAACCCAAACAAAATAATGGTTAAACCCAGAGGTTGTTTTTTCTATGTGTGTATACAAATCCACCTGCCAGATTAGAAAAGTATAAATATTATTCCTGTACATAGCTGCATGCAGCACCTGGAGCTGTGTTTGTAGCACAGGTCCAGCTGGAGGCCCCTTGCTCAAAATCGGGAGTGGGACTCTTCAGTTTACCAGGATGTAAAGTCAGAGTTTGAAAATACTTAAGTGCCATGACACCTAAGGGACTTGCTAACTAAACACAATGCTACTTGTATAAATATTTGCAAAATCAAGATATCTTAAATGCACTGAAAGATTCTGATCTGCTGGTTTGTGGCAGCCCAACTCCTGTCCTGTTGCCGGTCCTGCCTGCCAGCTGAAAGCAGTCGGAGTTTGGGGTACATGGGCCAACAACTGCCTCCCTTCCAGGGATGCTACAGGGACAGTCTGTGTGCACGCATCCGATTTAAACCAGACTTTCTGCATGTGCAACGCCTACTTGGATATTATTCTTTAAGGCCAAGAAGTTCATGCAACTGAACGACTAATATTTCTAAAACTAAGCTTATAATTTTCTTCCTATTCAGTTCCTTCATCTTACATCCTAAAGCTGGAAAGGACCTTTTATTCCTCCCTGCTGCAGTAGGAAACCCAAAGGAGGCTAGAAACCAGAAGGAACCTGGAGGAATGTGGCCCTCTATGGCCAGGACTCTCAGAAACATCAGATGTCCTCGAAAGCCCCTTTGAGTGTTAGCCAGATTTGCAGCCTGAGCCTGAACCTTAACAAAATAAAATTCCTCTGTACCATCTAGGACAAACATTAGCTGGCCAAAGGGAGGAGGGGGGGAAAGCAAAAGGCCACACTCACACAGCTGTATTTGATAGGTAGCTTTGCTAACAATAATTTAACAAATAGCCTGGCCATGTCTGGTGGGGGACAGAAGCTGCTGTCTCCTTGCAGGGTTCGGGCCCTTCACTTTACTGACTGCAGCAGAGAACAACCTGCCCTGCCATAGCTCCAGGGGAGGCAGAGGAAGGACTGCAAAGTCCTGCCCAGGAGACAGGAGGGAGCACTCTCGGGCAACCTCTTATCAGCGGGGCTGTGACCCGTGTAAAGACATCCTGCCAAATGAATGTCTGTGGCCTGTCACTGCCCCCAAGAGTGTCACAGCACTGGCATCCTGCACCAAAAAAAAGGGAGCGCAAGGTCCAGAGCTTTGAATTAGGTATGACTGAACCTCTCCCTCACGGTGTGCTCCCTGAAGAAGATAAAAAAATCTTCTGACCTCGAACAGCCAGGCTTTACCTGAAAAAAAAAATCAAGAAACTTAACTTTCTAAATACGTTCAAAGTCAAACTGTCAGTGACTGAACATGCAGATCTCTACCTACCCTGTTTCAGGTCTTGGCTGCAAGTCAGTGACTTTTTGAGCTGCAGCCAGCTGTGCCTGTCCAAGTGGAGCCCTGGGGAGCCCTAAGCCTGGCTGCCTTCTGCCCACTCTTCTGCAGTTCCTTCGCCTCTGTGCTCAAGCCATTCCTGCTCCTGGGCTGTGGTTCCCTGTCTTCAGTCCCCTGCCCAGGTCTCAGATCATCCCCCTGAATGAGAAAGGGCAGTCTGCCTCTGCTTCCAGGGGTAACACCTCATCCAGTTCCTGCCTTAAGGAACACAAATACAACTGCAGGAAAAAAACAGAAGAAAAAGATACTGTTTGTGATAAAGGGCATGAAAGTTGCCCCTTTGAATCTCATTACTTCTCGTGCACTAAACTGCAGTCCAGTCCCACTCACGACGTGAGATGGAGGTGACTTCTAATGATGGGCTGGAAGTTTTGCTGCACATCCCTAGGCATGACTGATTTTGCCCAGCAGACAGCACCTTCATCCAAGCTGCACAGCTCTGCTTGTGTGGTTCCCACCTCTCCTCCCCAGCCCAAGGCAGCACTTCCAAGGACATCTGCAAAGGCGCCATCCTGCACCTGCAGAGGTGCTGCCGTAACACAAGAGCTGCTCTCTCCTTTCTCAGCAAACTCAGTCAAAAACGCTTTGCCTTGACCGAGTACCAACAACAACTGTGTCAGCCCCAGGCAGTGAGCAAATGTTCATCATCCTAACACTGAAATACAAGACCCAGGAGGGAGTCTGGTTAACTGCAGCACTGGTTTTTGAGGGGAGGGACAACAGCAGGATCTGCTCTTCTCACTGTGATGGACCTGTCACCAGAAATATCAACGAGTCCAGACAAGCTTCATGTGATAAAAACTCTAACGCAGCGCAAGGAATTTCTTTTTGACCTTCAGTTCTCCCTTTTGCTGAGATACATCACTGTATTTTCACAGCTTGAGCAGTCTCTGTTTGCTGGATCCGTCTGAGATGCATAATGTTTTTGCCCAAACTCCATTTCCTTCCTTCCAAAGCAGTAAGATCTGCTTATGACTCAGCCTTCAATAAAACACACAGCAAGGACCATTAAGATGAATGCGCAGTGCAGGGATAAAATTCATAGGTTACACTTTTTAGGCTAGAATATTCATCACCCTTTATTTACCCTCAAAACCAATGTTATGTCTCGGTGCAAAGTAAATCTACCAGCAAAAGAGCAGTTTTAAAGGCAACCTTTCTCCAACGGTGATAGAATGTCATGCCATGTGATAAATGAAGCGATAGACAGGACTGAAGAGGCTGCCTGACGGCCCCCGAGAGCCCACACTTCCAAGCCTCCACGGCACTTACAGAGACAACGCTCCTCAACCATCTTCTGCCTGGATAAAGACCCCACCAGCTCCAAGGAAAGGACTCACCGAGAAGCGTGGGTGGATACCAGAGAAGGAAGCCAGGGGGATTTGTTTCCAGTTTTGCACTCACAGATTTGAAAAGAGAGCATTTCAGGCAAAGGCTGGCATTCTCAATGAAGCTGGAAAGGCTGCGGTTGTTCACCGTTGATGTTTGTGAGAGCTGGCCCCAGGGTCTCCCTGGCTGTGAGCCAGAGGTTTCCAAGGGAGTGTCTTGCTCTTTTACAACAGCGCACAAGAAAGGAGTAGTGAGGTAACCTACAGGGGAGGTAAAGAGCATTGTCCTTGCTGCCAGAGAGCGGAGCTGAGACTCGGCGTCCCGTATTAATCCACCAGAGTAAAGCCGTTAATGAAATGCATCCTAAATTCTTTGAAATGACCCTTTTCACTGCGTTTAGTGGAATTTCACACAGACTCAAATCTCGTAGGTTGTTTTTTAACCTGCCACTTGCTTTCCTAAGAGAGACATCCAGGCACCCGGTCTTCTCTGACAACAATTAAAGCTTGTTAAGCGTCCAAGCGCAGGAATGAAGGGAAGGGAAATAAAGAGAAGGAATGTGCCCGTTTCACAAAGAAATCTAATAAGAAATAAAAATATGGCCACTTCGCACAAATTCAGTGCTAGGGATTTACTCCAGATATGGCCAAGAAGTATTTCTAAAGTACATGAAATATATTTTTTACAGATGTGAACTAAGAGGCATATGAAAAACATTCATAAAAAAATCTCTTTAAAGTTTCAGTACAACATGCGGCGGTGAGCTCGAGGGTTACTTTAGATGGGCTTTCAAGCAGCAATACCCTTGCGTAACACCAAGTGAGCTGAGGCTACGTGTCATGAAGGAGCCTCTGTGGCACTAGCTTTCCTTTCCAGCAGCAGTCTGCAGCATGCCAGTAATACAGCTCAGTTACACCTAAGAAAAAGATACAGATTTTAGGAAGAGCTAGTGAGAGTGATGCTCCATTGGATTAACCAGTAAAGACGCAGTTTTTCGGTTCAGCACCTAGCGTCCAGCTCAGCAATTCGTTTCTGTGTCTTAAACAGAACAAATCCCAGCTGAGCAGCGCATTCCAGGCAGCGCGTTAACCTGCTCTCAGGTCTGCGGAGGAGCAGGGGGTGCCACTCTCCAAACGGGCAGAATAAACCACCCTGCAGGCCCATATTCCAGCTATGAATTCTGACTCTTGTTTTCACCAGTGGAGGGTTTTTCTTTTCCTTTCCCTTGAGCGTTGGCTACGGCTTATTTTGGTCCCACTACATTTACTGGAACTAGCATTTTACCCCCGTCTCTGCTGTGACGAGATTCTGGTTTCCTTTGCATTAAAACTCCACGAAATCTGGACATTTTACAAATGAGGAAGCTTTCTGGGTTCTTGATCTAGCTCCACGTACAGATTTACTGCCCTGTTTACAGCGAGATAAAACAGGAGCACCTCAGTGGTTTAATTTCTGAAGGCAAAGCTGAATATTTAATCCACCAGCCTCTGCCGTTGTTCCCGAGCTCCTGGCGAGCGGCTCGGTGGCCAGCAGATGACAGTCTCCGCAACAGAAAAACCTGGGCAGCTCACAAAGAGGGCTTTGTGCAATATTGTGCCGGGATGTAAATGTTATTTATTTGTTTTTACACACATAGGCAGTCCCCAACTGGGGGCAATATTTCTCACCAAACATGCCAGTAAAGAGGAAGGCCAGCGAAGTTCCCGAGTGTGGTTTCCTGTCTCCCCAAGCAGATGTTGCCGGTGAGGGCATTACTGATACTGCGCTCAAGAGGTACCAGCACGATTCTTAGCAGCAGTCAGAAAAAAAAAACTTTGCATCTCCGTGTAGGTGTGAAACTAGCAGATATAAATAAAAGCACTTGTAAATCAAGCCCCTTTGAAACACAAGTGCATTCAAGCACAGCACAGTGACACCAGCTGATACCTTTAACATTCCAAGGAGGGAAGAGGATGTAGAAAATCTATATGTGCCTTTTAGGTGATGATTGCAACATCTTCCCTGCAGCAGCCCTAGGCAGGGCTGTGTGCGCAGCCTGGAGCACAGTCGCCTCCTGTGAACACAGGTATGTGCTTACAGCAGGACTGCTTGTGATGACCAAGATAACCTTTGTAGCAAAAGCTAAGAAAACATTTCCTTTGTGCATTTAGACACACATATGTTACTTACTGGAATGGCTGCATCTTGTTTAAAATCTAAAGGAGTACAAGAACTGCTTGAGTGGCTCGGTCAGATCCAGGATGTGTGATTTAGCGGAAAAATGAGAACCAGCAGGTGGAGGAACACAGCGGGTAGAGGAAGGTTTTCCCTACAGTAGAGCTGTCACCCTAAGAAACCCCAACGCACTCACCATCATCCACAACTGATCACTAGAAAGAAGCTCCAGGTTTTCAAGCAGAAGTTACCAGTTTTGGCCAGGGTCACTAGCTCCACAACACGTGCGGTTTTAGGGAAATACTCTCATGCCAGAAACAGAAAGCCACAAATCCTTTGCCTGATCAAGCTTATTTTAACCCAATTGGGACTTTGCCAGAGCAAAGGCCAAGTATAAATGTTTTAAACTGAAATGGTTTGGCCAGTTTGAGAGGTATCTAGCTAGCTAGAGCCTCAGAGAGCGTATAACAATAATTCAATAGACCAGAGCTATGCAGATCTGGCAGTTTTCCTTGTGAAATGAGGATTTGAAGGTACGCAAATTCCCAGCCATAAGAATTTTAATCACATGTGCCTGGTGTCACAGACCATCTTGATCCAAGTTATCTTTTAATCAAATTTTACCAGCTGCGTTAGATCTTAAAACTTGCCCGTGTTCCTCTACAGTTTAAAGTAAGCGTTTGTGCATTACTAGTGAGATAAAGAAATGTGTTGAGAAAACAAACGAATGTGACAGTGACTGCACTGTAAATCTTGCCTGCATTGTTACTCTCTTACCCTGGTGTTGAGAGCTGTGACTGGTAAGTTGAGAAGACACTGCCTTTCCATACGGCGTATGTCAAGACAAGTGATGGGGTGAACGCAGGACAGGTGATATTTATTACCGAGCAGGCAAAGAGTGATTAGTAGGTGTGATGCTATAAAAGGTGTGTTCTTACCTTGGTTTGTCTAACCCAAGTTTAAAAACAGGCATAATTTGGATCTGAACACGGATGTGACATCCAACACTATGGCTGTTCACCCACACTATCCATCCTGACAGCACCTTTCTTTTGTGCCATGGATATAAGTTCTTCTGGATTACCTTTCTTCTTAATGTTTCAATAATTCTTGCTTTCTCTCTCCTCCGTGTAACCATCTCCTTCCTGCCATCCATCTTTTGCTTCATATCGATTTCAAGACTCTTTCCTTCTTTCGTTTCCCCTTCTCCTCACTAACCACATTTGGCCACTCAGACCCATTTAACAGAGTACTGCGGAGAGCGGGCTCTGCCTTTGGCAGTGCAAGGAGCAATGTGTGAGAAACCCTCTGCAGTTACAGAGAAATCGTCGTGCAGTGGTCACGCGTATCTCACCATCTCCTTGATGCTGCCAACCAATGGCAGCACCAGCATTTGTATCCCGCCCTGAGAAAAAGCAGGGCAAGTATTAGGCAAACTAATCACGCTGCAGGGATTTGTGTAATGAAAAGTACCTCTGCCCGTGGGTCAGAAACGGTATAAATCAACCACGCACGATTGGTTGGCCAAATCCATCCGGTAGCTGTTTATTCTCTTCTGTCATGTCTTTTATTGGGACATCTGAACATCCACAGCCTGGTCACCCTACGATGAAGGCGCACGGTTTGTCTCAGGGTGTTGTTGCAGAGATCGCTGGAAAGCAAACTGGTTTACAGACTGCACTGCACGCAGGAGGGCTGGCTTCATCTCGCACCATGCAGTCCTGCCTCTGCCGGGGGCCTCTACGTGCTCCCTAACGCAAACAATAGTAATGCAGGCTTAATGATTGCTGTCATTTTCATGTGCCTACTGCTGATCTCTTGATGAAATATTCCATTTAAATTGCGCTGGCACATGCACAGTTCCATGCTGGCAGGAGCCACAAAAGCAGTCTACCAGGTGAAAAAGTTCTGCAGGACCTGCCGTACGACAGGAAAGCTGTTTGTGAAATACTGTTTGACAGTTTTTCTGCCTGCTCCTGCAGTAAGCGTGACACCTTCCTGGCGTCCTGGAGGGAAAGAAGAGAACAGAGGATGGAAATTGCCTTTATCTCAGGTTGGGACACAAAAGAAATTCTGACATGAGGATGACAGTCTGTGGCAACATGGATTTGGCGTTCGCTGATGGGTGAGTGCTATCCACTCAGCGCTGCTCTAACACACTCTCTCTCTGCTGTCAAATCCTGCTAGGAGCACTGCTGCGGAACAGAAAAAAAACGTGGACATCCAGCATCACACAGGCACTCTGGTTACCTGCTGTCACAAGCAGGAAGCCACATACTGAGGGAAAAAAAAGCTAAAAATCAGTTAAATGACCAAATACGTGTTGTAGACAATAGAGTAAAATTACTGAAGTGGTGGATTTTTAAAGCTAAGCATACTATACGCCCAGTGTAAAATAAAGACAGACTGGTAATATACGTATTCTTCAATCTTTCAGAGATGAACAGAAGCATTGAGCTTACATCTTTTTAAGTCATTGGCTATGAGAAGTATTGCATGGCATAAGCAGATTTCTCTAAATTTCACCTTTCCTTTGGCCTTGCAGACCTCGCCCTTCGCCAGTCTCCTCCGAGCAGTGCTCATGTGCAGGCAGTTGCTGGCTGCAGCTGCTGCAGGGTCCCAGGAAGTGTTGTAGGAGCTGGGAGCACCATGGAAAATCAGGGAATTCACACGGCCCGCCTGGGCCGTAGCACCTACTCCATCCTTCTGCCAGCTCTTTCAAGGTGAGGAAATGCTGAAGTTGCTGGTGAGTTAGTGCTTGACTGATGGAAATACTTTTCCCCTTAATAAAAGCAAGTTTCCAGACCATATTTTCAAAGTTAACTACTAAGAAAAGTAATGCAACAGGAGCTGTAATTTAGTCCAGCTATGAAGTCCTCCTATAATTTCCTTGATGATTCTGTGTTCCGTCCTACACATTTTCAGGGCAGCTAACAATAAAAACTGCTTCAGCAGGACAGAAATCAGCCTCATTCGCTAATGATCCACTAGTGATGGTTGAGAGGGGCATTATCTTCCCTGTCCTATCAGTAAAAGGCAAATGGGGGAGGCTATTTCCTTTACGCGTACCACGGGTTGTGTTAGAGACGCGCAGAAAGAAGGGAACAATGACCAAGATTTGCATTTGCTGAAGGGCTCAGTACATTGCTCCGTTGTGAGTGGGCCAAGACCTTCAGCACATGAATTCTTGCGATTCATCCTTCCCTCTGGTCTACCTCTCTGTATCCAGCACGGTACAGAGAACTCTGTGTGTTTATTTATACACAAAAAGGTCTTTGCTAGTCACTGTCGTATTTGGGTGCTTGGCTCAGGCTCCCAAGCCGGAGGGGGGGTACAGACTGATCTGGTGAATCAGTATTTTCTACACTCCTGCCAGACTGCGGAGTGACCTTGAGCAGTTTACAGCTGCTTCACCTCTCACCACCTCACTTTCTGTAAAATTATCCTCTTTTACTTTGAATAGCACATAGATATCGACTGATGCAAGGGCAGAGTATTATTGGTTATGTGTGACGCAAATAAAGCAAATGCCTAAAATCCAGAATCAGCAAGGCAGAGAAATTGAGAAAAGAGTAGAAATGTGAAAATGTTCCTCTGCCTCAGCTGTTCTCCCCCCGCTGCCCTGCCCAAAGCCAGGCAATTACAGCCCAACTCCGTGTCAGCCACGCTGAGAAGCTCAGGTGAGCCCTCAAGGCATAGGAAGTGACATCTAAATAAACCCACGCAGGTTAGGATGAGTCTGTTTAAAGGTTACTGTTCTTCTGTGCTGAGGAATGCATGTTCCAGAGCAGACGATTTGGAAGGCTCTGGATACGGAAACCTGGCAAGACGGCCGGCGTGCTGCCCGCGTTCGGGAAGGACAGGCATCCGTCACTCCCGCCGATAATACCATGGCAACTCTAGCTGCCCAGGTTCTCCTTAGCGGTTTAAGTGAAAGCATAAAACCACAGATGCAGGACGCAAACGCAGCATGGCTGCCAGTCGCAGAGGTGCTGCACAAATGTACCTTAACCGGTTGAAAAGGCAAGGAAGTTTCTACTGCTCATGAACACCATGCGCTGAAGCTGACTGTCTTTCCCTTCTACAATAACTCCTCCTGGAGTTTGCAGGAAGCCCTGTCCTGTGCATAAGGGTTATGGCTGTCTCAGAACTGAACTGTGGAGAAGCTGGAAAGCGGGAGATCGGCTGCACGTCGGGAGGTGGGAGGCACATACCGAACGGTTCCCAGCGTTGCCTTTGCAGGGCCTCATGCGCTCACAGGGCCTGCTCCTGAATTTTGCTGTATAAGCAGAGTGTAAAATGTCACTTGCACTATAAAGAGGCACTGGACATTTTTCTCTTCCAAACGTTTAGCTTATCTAAGGTAGCAGCAGGTTGGATGCATCCATTTGGGGCAGATTTGGCAAACGTACCCAGCCCACTGCAACATCCCCACCGCCACAGGGCTGCAAAACTTCCCACCTCTGAAATCCCCAAACCGGCCGTAGGTGCGCACACGCAGCTGGCCTGGGAGCTGCTTTCCTAACCCACGCTGCCCGNGGATGCATCCATTTGGGGCAGATTTGGCAAACGTACCCAGCCCACTGCAACATCCCCACCGCCACAGGGCTGCAAAACTTCCCACCTCTGAAATCCCCAAACCGGCCGTAGGTGCGCACACGCAGC
>VZSC01001929.1:0-110677 GCA_013398225.1 Steatornis caripensis
GCCCAGAGAGGCTGTGGAGTCTCCTTCCCTGAAGACATTCAAACCCTGCCTGGACATATTCCTGTGCAGCCTGCTCTGGGGGCACCTGCTTTAGCAGGGGGGTTGGCCTGGGGGATCTCCAGAGGGCCCTTCCAACCCCCACCGTTCTGTGATTCTTGAGGCTAAAGTTGAAGGACCGTACATTTTGAAATTATGTAATCAATTTTCCAGTCGTTTGCTTACAACTAAATATAAATCTGTTCCATTTGTTTCTTCACGTTTTTGTAATTAAAAACATTAATTCCATTCATATTTTTGTTAGCAGCAAAAGGCACAGCTGTTTTTGGGGAGGTGCTGGCCAGTGTTGTGGCTGGAACCCTGGACTGGCATTGAGTGTGTTGGTCTCTCAGTCTGGTTCCTCATTAGTAGAATGGGATAAAGGAGCTGAATATTTTTGGAAGAAATTTAATATCTAATGTCAAGCGCAATATAAAAGTCAGGTTACTACTAAGAATTGTAATTATGTTAATGACAAAGCTACCTGTGAATTGTGTTCAGTAGTCGTAAAGCTTTGAACAGAACAGGCTAGTCATGGAAAATGCCATAAAGACTATTAATTACTAGGTTGTGTTGTGACTGCTGGTTTAAATTGGGACAGTTATGTGGGAAAGTGGTGATGAGGGAATTGGTCATGATAGAAGACTGTCAGTGAAGGAGATGTCAGTTAAAGCAAAACCAGAGGCTAACTGAAAATTCAAACTGCGGGTGTGTGTCCGAATGTGGTGACTTCAGCAACAGTGGGAAGACCATTCATGTCATTTTTGTACTTTAAAAGTTTGGCTCAAATCGTTACTACATCTTTAATGGCCAAGTTTGAAGAGGAAGGATTGCTTAAATTTATGGAATAAAAAAATCTTTGTGGGAACCACAGCAGAAGGCAAAGTCATACCTCTAAAGCCCTTTGAGCAGAAGAAAGCTAGAACAAAAAGACCCAAAAGGTGTTGATAAGTAGCAATCCTTACGAGAGGCGAACTAAACACAGAGTGAAGTGCTGTGTTAGGTAGTGGAGGGGAGCAGAGGAGGAGCAGGCAGGAAGCGGTTGCCTTGACTTGTATGTAGCCTCCACATCTACCCTTTATCAGACCTTCTGAAGTGACAGAGGTCTTTTCCTTTGAGGAAAACTGTCACAAACAATCAAATCACATGGAGTTTAAGCTAAAACAGTGTTTATAAACATTTTAAAGCAAGAAAGTAAAATAATTTTAATGTTTCAAGCTGTTATGATGAAATTAATGTGAGTTCTGCCAATAACAGTGGGAAAAATAGACAAAATCGATAATAGTAACTGCATGGTACAAAGCTACTGCTTGTTCCACTTCCTCTAAAAGTATGTTTGATTTACTGTAATCTCCTACTATTCTCTTAGCATAGGAAAGCTGAATTCACTCTACCAGATGTTAGCCTAGAAAGTGTACACGGCTCGAAACATACAAATGTAGTCTTTGTATCTTAGTTTTATATTTATAGTTGAATGTATCTTCTGCTTAGTTGAAAGTTTCTCTTGAAGGTGGAGGAATCTATGTAAATAGTTTGTTCTGTTAGAAATAGCGTGTGGGACAAATTCAGTTCCTTTTTCTCATTTTCATTCGCTGCCTGTGCAATTGTTTTATATCTCTCTTATCCAGCTGTGCTATAGGTCACGTATATTTCTTTATACTTTTTGTCTTATACTCTCCATAAGGTTTCAGTTACTATTCAGATCAGCAGATCACATATGCAGCATCTTTGCCCAAAGACGGTGTTACAACATCATGTAGTTACTTACTAGAGAAGCTTACTTAATAAGCTCATACTTCACTATGAAGAGGATGTACTGATACCCAGCTGTATAAATTAGTGGCTTGATTTCTGCCCCTGCTCCCCACCCCCCCACCCCTTTCCATTAGGACAGCACAAAGTAGCTCTTACTGAACTAGAGATGACTGAATTTATTAAAAGAAAAATATAAGGCATCTGATCGATGTTTTCAAAATTTCTTTTAGTTTATCACACTACTGTAAACTAAAGACGCTTCTACTGTGCTACACTGCAGAGGGCTTTTACTGCCATTTATGAGTAGAGCACTTGGTGGGGTTTTTTGAATTTTTTTTGTTTTGTTGTTTGTGAATCTTTTCTGGACATGTGCAAGTTAACCATTCCTTTTTGTCTTTTAGGGACCTTTGTCGCCAGGATAAAGCATGTGAATATTACTTCAGCGTAGATGCAGATGTCATGCTGACAAACCCGAAAACATTAAGAATACTGATAGAACAGAACAGGTGTAGTATATCTCTTGATTTTACAGAATTTTCTTCAACTTGAAGGGATTCCCTGGGACCCATCCAGAGAAAATAGGATCCCGTCTGTTCTTGCAGAGTTAGATCCTTTTTGTTTACCTGTGGTATTTGGTTGCCGTAGTTCGTAATGGGCTCTGAGGCCAACAATTCTAAAGGCATTTTGTTCCTGTCAAGCAACAGTTCTTGGTATGGATTTCAAATGCTTCGAAGTTCCTCTGAAAAGAATGGTATGGTGTAAGCAGGTTTTATGAAATGAATTAAGATTTCACTGACTAATGATTTCAAAGTTGGTCACACACAAAATGGTAAAAAAACCCAACCCCAAGCAATGACAGAAACCCCCCAAAACAAAACCAAACAAAAACTCCCTAGAGTTTCCTACTCTAGTATTGCAGTGTTACTGTTTTCTTTTTAAATCATAGATAAAATAAACCAGTGTAAAAATATGGGAGATGAAGCACCTGAAGTGACCAATTTCTCCTTGTATTAGTATGATCTCTGAGGTTATACAAAGCTGTGATTTTATCGGCAGCAGCTTGCAGCAGAGTGGGCCTGCTGTGAATGCTGTGTGCACTTCACTCCTGCCGGTTTGTGACTTCCCGTGTTGGGTAGGTAGGTGGTGCTTCCCTCATCATAACAAGTCTGGAAATCTCAGGTGTGTAACAGAAAGAGACATTATCAGTGTCTGTTTTGACCTACTAGTGGGAAGGGATGGAGCTTAAATAAAGATGTGGCTGTTGGTCCTTTGCATTGTATTCCTTGTAACATCTACCATTGTAGGAAGAGGCTGAAAGCCAGGTGCGCTAGATGGGAGAAACAGAAGGTTTGCAAAATATATCTATCAGTAGGCACCCTCTGAAACAATGTGCCATTTTATTCTCTTTATTCTTGTCAACTTCGATTTCCCCTTTTGACTCTATTAGGTTTTCGGTAAGCTAAGTCTCACTTAGTTTTTATTTTTATTTTTCATGGCTTTGACTTTGTGATGCTTTTTGTCATTACGGCTTCTCTTACGCTGAGGTTGTTTCTGGGCAGTGGGTACTTGGATGCTCTGTCTTCCAGCTTAAGGTCAGAATAGCTGTTCCGAAATTTGACAGTCATTGGTGTTTTAACAACACTGTACTCCAAACTGAGGAAAGGTGGTATATTTTGATGTATAGTCTACATATAACAGTTCATATTTTCGTATTCAATATGTCACTTCACAGAAAGATAATTGCTCCGCTCGTCACTCGTCATGGGAAGCTTTGGTCCAATTTCTGGGGTGCTTTGAGCCCAGATGGCTATTATGCTCGATCAGAAGATTATGTTGATATTGTCCAAGGGAACAGAGTGTAAGTAATTGTAAGCTAATTTTTAAAGTCAAGGCACCCGGTATGGTTAAAAGCAACATATTCTTACATTTTCATGCAATCTGGTATTCATGAATAGCTTAGATTAGTTTTATTGTTTAGCTTTTTCTATTTCATAGGAATGCATTTGTTTTTCCATCTGTTTTTTCCCATTCACAGCTTGAATAAAAAAGCAAAGTGTTGAACATGATGAGCTGGTATTAGAAATGGACATAGTTATTACCAGTACCTGTCTGATAGTGTCTAGTTGCTTTAGCAGTGCATAATACAGAAAATGGCAAGACAAATAGCAAACCCAAAATTCAGTGGAAAGAAAGGATCGTTACGTTCATCAAATGACTTCTCCATCTCTTTGGGGCAAATGTTTAATCCACTGAACAACTATAATTTCTTCATGTGTTTCTTCCTGTGTATTATATCAGATATATCCTAAGGAGCTCTGCAGAAATCCTTTTGTCGCATAGCCTCTTTGGTTTGTCCTTCCCCTAAGTGAATGTGATGTAAGTTGTTCTCAGCTTGACTTTCGCATCCGGTGATGCCTTTTCAGTGTGCTGGAAGAACAGAAAGGTCCGAAACAGACTGGCTGCTTGAATAGGACCGGCTTATTTTCAGTCGCACTGAAAAGTGCTCATGGAGCTGGGAGGGAGAAAATCTGCAGAGCGAGTATTGTGACAGCAATGTGTTTTTGTTGATATTGGCCCAGCTGACAGAAATACGCGGCCTGCTGTGGTCCGTGGCTATTTGTGAGGAGGTCAGCCCAGCTGTGTGAAGCCTTCAAACTCACTTGAAAATCTGTTTTAGAATTACTTTCCCCATCTGGTAATGTAGAATAATATTGTAAGAGTTTGACCGATTGCCTTAACTATGGAAACATGAAGTATGTTAGTAGTTAAAACTCTTTAGAGAATTTGACCTTTCTGGTTTTTATAACAATACTTCATAAAGTTGAATTACTGCCTACACCTACATTTGAGATGTCGACAACGTCCAGCTGTAGTTTTTCAAATGTCTTGGGAACCTTTCAGCTTCATTTCCTTGAAACTTGCTTAGTCTTGTCAGCAAATACAGAGATGCTGATTCGATAGAATAAACAACAAAGTCGTTTTCATGGCTTTAAAACTATTTGCATTTGGTTTTTTTCCAGAGGAGTATGGAATATTCCTTATATGGCTAATATATACTTAATTAAAGGACAAACTCTCAGATCGGAGATGAAAGAAAAGAACTACTTTATGCGTGATAAGTTGGATCCCGATATGGCACTCTGCAGGAATGCCAGGGAAATGGTAAGGTGTATCTATAACAGCTTGCTTTTAAATACACACAGACTTCTTTGTATCCTGCTACACTTGACTGCTTCACTTGATTGACCTTGGATATTATATTTTTACTTCTACTTCAAAGTACTGGCCAATTTTTGTGACCTAGAACCTTTTAGGTGTATTTCTTTAAATCGGTGAGAACAGAGGTTTTTGCAAGGCCAGTGCACTGGTGCACTGACTGCATGGTGGTTTTATTTAAATGCACTGAAAATTCCTGTTGAGGTTAAAACACTTTCCTCATTGGCACAACCTCAACAGGATGAAAGAGGGCTCAACTTCTTTGCTGTATGTGACTTCAAACTTATCAACGCATCTCTCGTGCACATTTTTATATAGTGTGAAACTTCTAGCAGACTAAGTTGGAATATTTTGGAATTTTATGTTTAAGTAGATGCGTATTTGAATTAATGACAGGCAGTGTTGATATAAAAAGCCTAAGTGGTTTATGAAATTGTATGAATCTTCTTAGGGAGCATGAATTACTCATTAATTTTTCCAGATAGATTAAAACTGTATCAGAAATTTGTTACTTGCAGTAAGTTGTAAGTAATGAGAGAAAACGTGTTTGTACTCTAAAAATATGAATATGTAAATCCACATTTCTACTGATATTTGCAGTAGTTTCAGCACAGAAACAAGTAAGACCTAAACCACACCTATTTCCAGACACTATAGCATTGAAAAGTAATTTTGCTGAATTGAACAAGAAAAGTTGGCAAGTATTAATTTTTTTATTCCCTCATAACAAGGCATGATCTCCTTTGTTCGTACTGATTCTTCAGAACATCCCCGTCCAATTCTGTTGTATTCAAACCTTCTCAGCATCAGTTATTGCAAACCTGTGCTTCCCATGCGCTCGTTAAACTAATCTGACTGGCTCATCAGAAAATTGCTTTCTCTTTTCCTCTTTCTCAGTCTGTGCTGTACGATGGTCTGGTACGTGCTTGTTTTTGTATTGCAGCAGACAAGAAGGGGCTGGTGGAAACAGCTTTGACATGCGTATTAGGAGCTTTGCTTGGAGATGCATGTTGTCTGTAAAGGCATATCAGCTTTTGATCAAAGGCTGCTATTTCCCTAATGTAACTGTGGAAACCTAGTAGTAGTCGGAGAAAGAGATTATGTATCAGAAAACTGATGTGATGATTCTCCTTCGTTTTAGACTTTACAAAGGGAAAAAGACTCCCCTTCTTCGGAAACATTCCATATGCTCAGACCCCCAAAGGTGTTGCTTTATTTTTTTTATTCATCAGTTATTACTACGTGCAGTATTATCTACCACAGGAAGATACTTCTCCTCTGTCCACTTACTCTAATGAAATACTGCTCTAGCTTTCTCTTCAGTCTTCTAAGATTCAGGTTTTTGCCAGGGACAGGTTCTTCGTGACCAGCTCAAAACCTCTTAGAGACGCTTCTTGTTTCCTGAGGGAGGTTTCTCAGTGCTTCTGAGCTCAAGGCGTGCTGAAGCTGTGCTTCCGTAGCTAAAATTGTTTCGGCTGTCCTCGGAAGGGCTAAAGCTCAAATCACTAGCGAGTCAGCCAGGCTCCCTCGGCAGCCACACAGGGCAGTTGTGAAATCGGTGTCATTTTAAGCTGTTTTTCTTGACCCAGACCCTCCTTATTCTCCCTGCTGCACCTATTTTATGATTTGGTAAGTGCCAAAACTGGGCACGTCTTTAACGTAATTGTTATCTTCCTAACAGTTTAACTCTTTTTCAGACAGAAACGTAGGTAGAAATACCAGAATACCTAAATAAGAACGTCTTCATCTGCTGCAAATCTAAAAGTCGCAAGCACTTTTGAAATGAGGTTTTAGTCTGAAAAACAGTAAACTAAGGAAAAAACCCCACAAAACCTGGATTTCTTTAAAAAGAACTATTTTCTGCTACTATTTCTAATCAAGATAGTTTTGTTAATATATACTCTGTTAATAGCTTGATAATAAAAGCTGTATCTTACCACACTTGGTATCTTGCACATACTTTGCGATATTTGCTTAGGTGAGAATACTTCACAGTGCTCAGCTGTTTTGTACCCTAATCTGAACATTCTTTTCTGCTGTATTTGCCAATATCTTTTTATTTCAGGCCAGTTCACCAGAGGATTGTGTAGTGAATACTCTGAAATCAGCTTCTTGTTTTCTGACTTCCATTAGCTCTTTTATTGTTAGTTTATTCTTTCCGTTTTTAATCGGGAACTAAACCCTAGATGTTGGTTTTCTTGTGTGAGTGTTTTCAGTTTGGGAACAGGTGCTTCCAGTGTGTCTGTTTAGGTTTTCTGGAAAACACATCAACAAACCACTTCCCTGTTTTTTCCTTTCTATAACTGTATGTGGGTTTCTGTTATGAACTATATATGCTTTGGTTTATAACATGTTTAGAAAACAAACTCAACCAAATGCTTGTGAAGAAGAAATTATGAACACTAGTTGGTGATTAGAATCAACCATTTGAAAATTAAAGATGCTAAATGAGCAGTACACCCATGAGATGTATGTAGAAGTGTGTGATGTATTTTATGAAAGTGCAAGCGTAAGCAGACTTTTTGAAACCATCATTTTTGTTGAAGTGGACAGTTTTGCTAATGACATTTTCTCTGCTTGGTATAGGGTGTGTTCATGTACATTACCAACAGACATGAATTTGGACGCCTCATTTCTACAGCCAATTACAACACCTCCCACTACAACAACGACCTCTGGCAGATATTTGAAAATCCTGTGGTACGCATCTAATTACTGATGAAACGGTTACTTGAAAAAATTGTCAAGTTTTTGTCTGATAAAGGACTTGAGATTTAAAGACTTAACAAACAAATGTTTTCCGTGTAATACATTGAATATTGGTTGTGTACTAAAAGATGTTCTCTACCTCCTGTTTAAGCAAATGACGGTATGTCATATCAGCAAGCCAACTGATGACCAGAGCAAGGAGTTGGAGATACGGCCCTGATGTAGCAGGTTTCGTGATTTTTGACATGAGAACCAGTTAGTTTATAAGAAAATGTTTAAGTGTTTCCGGTGCTTTCAGTAAAGGAAATTAATAGGATAGAAACTAAAATTTGTCACTTCTAAATGAATTTGTTCCATTTTAATGTTTTGAAATCATTGGTTTTTTAGGACTGGAAGGAAACCTATATAAATCCCAACTACTCAAAGATCTTCACTGATAATATAGTAGAACAGGTGGGTGTAAGTAGTTTTGTTAGAATTTGTGGGACTGACTGATAAATATGTTGGCATACGGTAACTATTTCCATGCAAATGCTGTTTTGGTCTGTGGCCGAACAGCTTTTGTATGTTTTGGATCAGAACTGAAGTTTTGCCATTTTGAAAACTGGATGAGGAGTCCAAAAAATAACTGCTAGATTGCTCAGAGTAACGTAGATGTCCAGGGAATTGCGTTCTCCAAAATACAGATGTATTTAGCTTACTTATTTGAACTAGCGAAGTACCACTAGCAGAAGGCCAAATAAAATTTCTGTAGCAGATTGCCGTGTTTTTTGGTATCTGCTGAAGGCAAGCTCTTCTAGACAGTTTCCTTGGGATGTGCCTTTCCCTGTGGATTCTGTGAAGTCTGACAACCCTGAATCCAAGGTGAAGCCTTTTGCTGGGTACAGTGAGGTCTTTTTTGTGACTGCCTGGCTGCTTGCTTTCGTACAGCTGATCTGGACAGAGCACTTCTAAGACGATAATTGTTGTGCCAGTGTTGGATGCTCAGTTATATGACAATTAGGGACAGTGATTTAATGAACTTTGCTTCCTTAAGAAATCGGGATAAATGGTTTTTGTGTTTAAAACCATGTTAAATTTTAAACTGATTTTCTTAATAGCTTGTAATGTAGAAAATTAAGGCTGTTATTCAAAGCAACCGAGGCACAGAATATGTGGGTACGCTGACGCAGCAGTTAATGTTGGGTCATGGCGTACAAGGTAGCTCATAGTTTTTGCTTCATTCTGTGAGAATGTGCTTGTGGATCAAAACAAAACTTAATTCTTTACATGTAGCTGAATTGTGTCTCAAATGAGAACAGCTGATACCCTTTAGTGACCAAGAGAAGCGAAGATGTCCTTTATTAGCAACTGAAAATAAGAGTGAGCTGTTAAAGCTTAACTCCACTGAGAGAGATGAATGTCGTTCTTTAATTTTTCTGTCTGTTTGTTTTCTCATTGCTATTGTAGCCCTGTCCGGATGTGTTTTGGTTTCCCATATTTTCTGACACTGCCTGTGATGAATTGGTGGAAGAAATGGAACATTTTGGACAATGGTCTGGTGGAAAACACCAAGTAAGTGTCAGCCTATATAAACATGACCTTAATGAGAGAGTACCTTTATGGCAGTGAGTCACAGTGTACTGCGACAAACAAACATTTCAAAAATTGCCAGTGATCCAGGACATCTGCCTTGTGGTATAAAATGCTTGGTTTAGTCTGCCACGTAGCTTGTTGCTCATCACATTTAGAGAAATTCCTCAATTAATTTTGAACTAGCAAATTCAGGCTCTTAACAGTGGTGCAGTTGCTGTCGTAGTTCTCTGACAGTTATCCAAGGCTGATCTTGGATAGCTGTTGGTAAGTGTTCAGAGAAGTTTTACTTGTTTACCTCTTCGGTACTAATTTGTCAGACTTGTCCCCCTAAGCAGTTACCCACAAATGTTATGAGCTATTGTGTTTGTGTTTGCAGAAAGTTCAAGGTATTCATTAACTACTGCTAAAATTGGAGGATTGTTTGTCATATGCACAAACGTGGTACCTTGGAAACAAGATAAATTACAGTCATTATGTTACTGCGGAGAAGAGCCTCCAGAAAGGACTGTAGCATACTTTTATCTTCAAATTATTTCAACATTTATTACTATGTCAAATTGAGGCCTGTACTCTCTTGATCTGACATAATTCTCAGTAAATAAACCCATTGTTCCAGGAAGCCCTTATTTACAGGCAACACATCCAAATACTGACTCACCTTTTAAAAAATGTCCGATTTTTTCTCATTGATAGCTCAGCATTTTTTCCCCATAGCAGTTAGCTGTGAAATTACTGTACACCAAGTTCACATATGCATGCTAAAGCATTGCTTTAATTAAAGCAGTTAAAAAAAAAAAATGTAAAAAAAATTTAAAGAATTACTTTTGTAATTCTGCAGATTTCAAATAAGTATTTGTTAGAAGTGCCAGAAATGTTCCGTGTCCATATTTCAAAGCTCTTTATGGTGTTTTTGTTAGGACAGTCGTATTTCCGGAGGTTATGAAAATGTCCCAACTGATGATATTCATATGAAGCAAATTGGACTAGATAAGGAATGGCTGCATTTCATAAGAGAGTTCATTGCACCAGTAACGCTGAAAGTGTTTGCTGGCTATTATACTAAGGTATGTGTTTAAAATTTTTGCAGATAATTACTACGCGGCATGGGTAATTCTAAGCATTTTATTGAATATACCTTGTTTGGTTTGGTTGGGAGTTTATACATGATATAGCAGTAGTTAGAGACTAATGTTGTTGTTAATTTTAAACAAAAAAACCTCTAAGAACCCTGCGTGTGACTTGAAGTTCACATGCTGAAGTCTGACTGTATGTTTTATTTCAGGGGTTTGCTTTATTGAATTTTGTTGTAAAATACACCCCTGACAGACAGCGGTCGCTCAGGCCTCATCATGACTCCTCTACGTTCACAATCAACATCGCTCTCAACAAAGTAGGAGAGGATTTTCAAGTAAGTTGACAGCTTACTGACTTAAAAAATGTCACTTGAGTGTCTAATATTGTTTCCAAACTAGAGCCCAACTGAATATGCTTAAGCCCACCATACTGAAAAGGAAAAGATGTGCGACACAAGTTGAGATACGTTATTCCTTGGTGGTTTTTGACAAGTACTAAATTTGCTCGATTGCAGGATCCAGAACTGTTGATGCAGTCAGGCTGAATTGGTCAAAATGGTTTCAGGTTGAAGGGGGGAAGTGGTTTAAAGAAAAGCTTTGGAAATGTTAGCCATTTCGGTTTTGACATTTCTGAAATGCTTCGTTTCTGTACAGTGAAAACAAATTTTTCAAAATACTTTGGTCGCAAGTTGACTCAAATGGCTTCTTTTCCTTACAGCTTTTTAGTGATTCTTTTTTAGGTCAGCCACAGAATGAAAATTTTCAACTGTTGTTCGTGTTTTTTGGTTTCTTTTCCTGAGATAAACTATTTCCTACTCTCATACTGATTCAAATAAAACAGTACCCAGAGTACCGAGGTAGGCAGGGCAGTGGCAGTAATACTTGGCTTCAACTAGTAGAGAAACTTAACCTGTTTTGTTTATAAACCTATATTACTCAAAGTCCTACTTAACACCCATATGTGTGTTTCTCCAACTTACTGCTTTTGAAATCAAACTGTCAGTTTGAAAGCAACAGCCGGATTACTTTATTTAAGATTTGTTTAAATGCTGTCTTGGTTAGGGATGGAGTCCTGGAACAGCGCCTGTGAACATGATTTGCTTCTCCCTGGTGTCATCCGCAGTAAAGTTATTGAAGATGTGTTTGTCAGAGTTGCTGCTTGAATGAGTTGTTAGCTGGGGAATACTAAAGCAAAGAAAGGAGAAGTCTTTGATTGCAAATGTGTGTCTGTTACGTATTGCTCTGGAAGGTGGCATCATTTAAACAACCTTGTTAGTAAGGATAGGGAAAAAAACCTATTATTAACAGCCTATTATTAACAGCAAAATATTTTAAGTTGTGGATAAATAAAAAGGAACTTACTCAATTAAAACAGAAAGTAAACGTCTGGGGTTTTGTTTTGTTTGTGTTTTTGCTGCAGGGAGGTGGATGTAAATTTCTTAGGTACAACTGCTCCATTGAGTCTCCCAGGAAAGGATGGAGTTTCATGCACCCAGGAAGACTTACTCATTTACATGAAGGACTTCCTATCTTGAACGGCACAAGATACATTGCAGTATCATTTATTGATCCTTAATTTTATTTTTTTCCCTCTTCAGCAGTGTTTGATTCTTTACATAAACGTTTATTTATAGATTTCTTCTGGAAGATGGTGATAAAAGAAACTTTAAGTTACTGTTCCTAGACAGCAAAGTTACTTTGGGCTAGAAGAATGAAAAGAAGAAAATGTTCTAAAATAGTTGAACATCTCTGTGTCTGCTCTGAGCCTTGAGTCACAAAGTAAACATGTCCTGCTTATGTTTCCATTCTGCTGTCTTAAACAGTAGGTAAGGAGGGGGAAATGGAAAAAACATTTAAAAATGAATCCATTTCTTTGTTGAAACAAAACCAAACAACTCTAGATACAAAAATATCTGAAAAATTTATTGTGGTTTTCATTCAGTAAAGTGATACAGCTAACGTTTTTGTGGTGTGTATATTTGGTACCAACCAATTAAAAACCACAGCATAAAAATCAAAATCAAGGGAGTCTTGTATAGAGTTGTGGGGGATGAGCAAGAATTCCATACGCTGGTATATACTGAAGGGAAAACATCTCAGTAGCCTGGCTTCTTAATTAATTTTCAATATTGAAATGTACATTTGTAGAAGAAAAAAATTAATTGCAGAGATGGAGCGAGGATTAAATAATTTAGCTAAGAAAAAATGGTTTATCATTTGTTTTAAAAACTCATCCTGTTGAAAATTTACTTTTCTTCACCAAGTGACCTTCATTTAAAATGAGTTATTTTTCTAAATGTGTAATTGCACCCAATTGATGCTGGGAATTTGACGTTTATTTTCAGAACGCTGGTAAACTTTAATAATACAATGTTTTATAAAGACAATTTTCTACTCTTACTTAAAATTACTTGAATTTTGTATTAGGAAAATGAAATTGTGGCAGTCTCCCTTTTAAATCTAAGGGTCTTGACTTACCGTTTATTTTAAAGAAATCGGTTTAAAATATTCCTACTGTATCTACTGTTTGTAATTTAAAGAAACTTGAAGCAAACTGTCTCAAAGTCTACCATGCCAAAATGCACATCATGTTGGAAAAACTTGTGAAAAATAAAGGGTAATTTTAAATTAATGTAGCAGCTTTTGCTTGACTATTGTGTTAAGTAGTTTCTTTGCATGTTGCCATTGTTCTTACAGGAATAATATTTATTGATGAGTATTTTTAAAGGAATTGTAGATATATCCAGATTGGAAGTTTCTCAAAGTGTCAGTTTTTGGCTTATTTACTCTGTTACTATTGAGGTTATTTCTCAAGCGAGTTGGTGCCTGTGGACTTTACAGAAAGTGCGTTAGACTTGCAGAATGACCGCAGCAGATGAATGTTCCTTGTTTCTGTACCAACCTTCCTTTTTTTTTTTTATGTAGAGGCTTTTTGATGATCTAAATAGTAGTTCCATTTTTACGTGCTAATATTTGAAGAAACTTTAGATCACGTTTCCTAAATAGAAGCTTTATTTGGAGCTGAAAGGGTTGGGAGAGGAGTTCAAATATTATTCTGTTACCGAAAATAAGCATGTCTGCTTATTTTCCTGCTGCTGTTCTGAGGAGTGAATTGTAACCATACTAAAAGTTACGCTGAAGCAAATACATCAAATTGTGGTCACTTCAATAATGTACTGAAGTGGGCTGACTTGAGAAGGAATGGCTTTTCCCAGGAGGTTCTTTGCTTTCTTTTCATTTCTCTTCACACTTTCAACTTTTCTCCATTTCAGGCTAATATTTGGAGGTTGATATCCCCTGACTTTGTTTCCAGACATGGAACACCTCTGCCTTGGTGAATGTCTCTATATATGTAGCCTCTGCTTAGGTGAACTTCACAGATCAGAAAATCTTCAGGCCTTCATAGTGAAAGCACCCTTTGTTAATCACCTTTTCCTGAGCATTTGCCCGTGGTCTCTTAGGCTAACTCAGAACAGAATATTTTTACCGCTGGATCAGTTACAGACAGTTTGCTGTTATGAGGAGCTTTCTGGGGGGGAAAAAAAAGACAACAATGCAATCCTATAATGCACAGGGGAAGTTCTTTTGCAGATTTTTTTTTTGCATAACTTTTACTTTAATTATGTATATTTTAGTTTTCACATTTGTTTTTTTAATCTGTATTTTTTTTTCCCTTAACATACATATGACAGCTTTACTTACTGGTAAGTTTCTATGTTTGCAGCTATTAATTTACTCTGTCACGTAGTGACATGTAATGCTACGTTTACCGTGCTGCACATCTGTTGGAAGGGAAAAATGTATTTACTATGCTCATATTGCTAAAATGCTCTCTTGGTTTTTCTTTTGATGAAGTATTTGCAAAGGCTAACAGCTACCCTTCAGGTGGGCAGCAACATGTATTGAAGTGTCCTCACTACTTACGTAGGAACTGACAGCAGAAAGAAGTTTGTTCTTAACAGTTTGCCTGAATTAGTCCTGAAAGCTTTGCTGTATTTTTAGCACATGAGTACGTGAGCTCACACAGGCTAAACACAGTTGTCACTATTAGGAAATTATTTTTAATTTTAATTACTTTTAAAAGCATTTAAAGAATCTCGTGTCTCCTAACAAAGTTTGTTTTGGGGCGTAGAAGATATATGCATCAGGAGGAAAACCAGCAGCCTTAAGTTCCAGCAGTGTATGAGAAACCTTGGGAGTACAAGGTCATAAAAGTGCTCTGCAACCGATGAGACATTTGTAAACTATTTGATTTGTTCTGCTTTCTTCTAGCTCTGTTTTTCACGGTTAAGTACATGAAGAAACTGAGTAAAGGATGGGAGAGCAGTATATGGGCAAGAGAATTTCTTAAAGTTTTTAACCAAAAGGAGACTGAGTATAGCTCGGTTTTATTTCATATTCATGAACTATTCCAACTCTCCTAAAAAATGCTCAGGCCATTCGGTAGTATGTACACATTTGATCTTCTTTGACATCACTGTGCAACAAGTAATTCCAATATATATTTGTCACTTTTTCTTTTTTTCCCCAAAGGATTGCTGTTCCGCTCTTACCGTGAGCTGACAGGAGTAAGACTATGACAAGCCCAGAAAGAAGATAGATGTTCAGTGAGGCAGTAATAATGAAATCTATTTGATTGTGCCTTTTTCTTTCGTAATGGCTTTTCCCCCCACATCTTCTATATTCATGGCATAAATGTTAATCCGATGCAGGGCTTCCGCAACAGCTTCTCTTTTGCGGCATGTAAGAAATAAGGAGACAAAGCCATTTAAGGAAACGGAAAAGCCTAGAAAAGACTGTTATCCTTCCGTCGTCCCATGATCACATACTGGTTTTGCTTTTGTTTTTCTGCTTGAAAGAATTTGTTCAGATCTTTCTTTTCAGCTATTACACTGAGCTCTTTAAAGAACGTATGCGTTTCAGTTTCCTTTGACTTATTTCTGATATGATCTTCAGTGGATTCAGTTGTGAAAAGTATTTTCTGAATCTTGGCTTCCCTAAATCCTCACTTTCTTGCATGACAGAATAGACTGCTCTGCTATTTGTGTGCGTGAAAGGGAACACAGTACCTGTCTTGGCAACCCCAGTAACTGACATGTCACATAAATTACTCGGATTATTATTTTTTCTAATTATGAGATATTTTTGATTCATAGCAGAGCATGAATTAGAGGGCAGAGACTTTATAAAAATGCATTTGTAGAATTGATTTTGGCAGTTCGTAGAGCTGAGATTTGCAGTTGTAGAGTTAACTGTCGAGTTGCAGGAATGAGTGACTTCTGACTGCTGGGAAGTCCCAGTTGTTTCTTCCTTCTAGCTGCTGCCAAGAAGGATGGTCTCTGACAGAAAGTTAGTTTCCAGCTGACAGTAAAACTGAAACAAGTTACTCTGGATCTAATGAAGCAGATGGTCCGGCTCAACAGCGCTGAAGAACCTGATTCTTGTACACAAATCAAATGTTAAACAGAGTTGGAAAGAGATGCTTTCATCATCTTCAGTGAAACATTTTATTTGCTAGTTCTGTTCTTTTTTCTTTTTTTTCCCCTGTAATTATCCTTGCGTTTGATGTAGCTTTTAAGATTCACATAAATAAATTCCCCTTATGGGATGACAGCTGTCTTTTAGTGTGTTTTGGGGCGAGGGGGGATTGAAATGAGGAGGGAGTGGGTCAAAGCTCAGGAGAGCTCACAATTCTCTGCACAGAATTGCTTCCTTCTGTAGCTGTTGGCACAGAGCTGTGCAGTGTGTTCCAACAGCACCTTGGTCCTAAACTAACAGGAGGATGTCTGGGAAGTAGTTGATACCCTGATGTGATGCTAAGGCTGCTAAATGTAGAGATGATAGTAATTTTTCTCTTGGTAATTTATTGCTTTTGGAAAGTTAATTTTATTGAATGAGCTTCGCTTCGGAAAAGCTGTTTTGGCTGCATTTAAAGTAATGCCCCTCGGGATTATTCTGCACAAGAATCAAATGTGGGATCAGCTATCTGATAAAAGCATATTCATTTTAAGGTATTTAATAGAGTAAGACAACAGTTCAAAAGTAGGATTTTGCTCAGCATGGTTTCAGCCTTTATTGGCATCAGTGCAACTTGAGAAGTAAGAAGGCTGAGAGCCTGGCCAGCGTGGAGGATATTGGCCATATGGCAGGCAGCACTTCGAGGCGATGACGTGCCACCTAGGTAGTCAAAAAACCCTGTGTTTTCTTGAAAAAGCTCGCTTGTGTTTTGGGTCCTGAGTATTGTTCCCTTTGGCTTGAAACTGGAATTCTTCTATTTCCAAGAATTTTGCTTAGTTGTGGAAGGAGTTGCTCATCTGCTAATAACTTCGCACCATTGTGTTTCTGCACTTTTTTTGGAAGTGGGGAGCAGAGAGAGGAGGAAGGTAGCAGAGCAGATTTAGTATAGGCTACTTTCTTACTACAGCATCTGTAGCACACGTGGGGTGTGAGAACATTGCGTTTTCATGGCTTCACTTGGAATGGCAGTTAGTATGAGCAATACTGCAAGCGTGTGAGCTGACTTACAATACTTAGTACCTTAAGACATCAAGACCTACCCTTCAAAGTGGGCTTGACTAACACTTCAGGCTTCAAGCTTTCTCAGACTTGGGTTGCTGATCTCTCACGATGTGCACTCATCACTGGCAGTGCGTGAAAAGGTTTGCAACATTACTCTTTTCCCGTTTGTTTTTAGAGGAGTAATTTTCAGTTTTAAGTGAAAGCACGTTATTCCAAGCGTATAAATTGAACTTCTTCTCCATGTAAAACAGCAGCAGAACTAGCAGAATAACTGCTCACATCTTTGTTCCTTAAAGTAACTTGGTGACTGATAACAACTGTTGTTCTTCTGCAAGGGGGAGGAGTGTCCAACTGCTGTTGTTAGTATTTGAATAATAGGGCTTTCTTCATCCACCTGTGGTAGCAGTGAGGATGGAGACATGCGGTTGGTGAGGGCACCTGAGGGAGGGAGCTGTATCCTACTTCGGTCCCCGGTCGCACGCAGCACGCTGACTATGAAGAACCTTGGGTTTTGCTGCTACGGTTGGATCCAACTGGTTGCACCCAGGATGTGTATAAAGATCTTGAAGAAAATGGCAGGTGCTTTGTAAGACCGAACTCCTGGGGTTTTAGCTCATGAGTTCTAGCAAATCTCTGAGCTTACAGGAGATGCGGATTTTGGGGAGTTTGCTTGTTTCCCAGAGGCTTCTAACTTGGGCATGGTGGTAACTGAAGGCATTTCCGTAAGAAGCGGTGTCCCTTAATGAGTTTCAAGTCCCAAAAGCACAAGGCCATTGCAGCTTTTTAAAGGAAGATTCTCCAGCATGAAGTGAACAGAATGCATGAGAAGTTGAGGCAAAAATTATTAAGTATAAGCTAATAAAAGCTAGTTTTTATCTTGGAATTACTGGGTGAGTGTAAGAGGTGGGGGGGCACACAATGCACCAATGAACTGCTGGCTCAGACAAGTTTAGAGACTTCTGAATCACTTCTGCAAGCTGTGATTCACAAGTTAGCTATTTCAAGGATTTGGTCATTCTTTAAAACACGTATGCTGTAAAGCAGGACAGGTCCTGGTATATAAAATAGTGTTTTGCTTTAAAATTTCCAGATTCAGCTGCCTCAGAATTGTCTTTGCTGTGCCATCACAAATTGTGGAGTGGAGATCTTGATAGTGTTACTTGTGAAAAGGAAATTCTCAGTTCTTGCACTTCAATCACATGCATTTATCTGCATGAGAGCATTTTGCCCGTATGAGGTACGAACTTTTTGTTCTCTTTGACTACCTTGCCTGTACCCTCATCACTCAGGCATCCACGCAGACGTCGTTTTCCATCCAGACTGTACCCCTTTCATGTCTCATGCGTTTGCCAGATGTCAGCTATCCAGCAGGGACAAAAAACCCCAAAACCCACAGGTGGCCAACAGCTTTTGCATAAACGCGGGCAGGAGCAAGGAAGGCAGAGACAAGGGATCTTTATTTTAAAGTGTTCTTAAAGTGTGAAATTTAAACTGGTGCTTCTGTGGTACTGAAAGATGCCTTAGGATCAGAACTCGTCAGCTACTGTACGTCAAGGGTATAACTGAGAGACGCTCAGTACACAGGCAAGGCTTGATTTTTGTCTAAATATCACTGACACAAAGGGAATATGAACTTTCCATTAATTAATTGATCCGTAATAGTTGTTCAAATGCAAAAGTAGGAAAATGAGATGTTCTTTAGCTGAACACCGAGGTATGGGAAATGCTGTGCATGTTTCATCATTAGGTAGACATAATCTTCCTAAAGTTGGACAACACAGATGTGAAACATAACCGGTATGTTTCCAAAATAGCTGTGCAGGTGTTCTTGAAATGTTGTTTGAGCAAATAAATGGATCTGTTCTTGGCAAGTTCCCCATTCTTATTTACTTTTAGTCTGAAGGGAACAAAAGCACATTATAAAGCTGTAGTACCATTAAAATACTGGAAATCAGAAGCTCATAAAAAAAGTAAAAATTGAGATTATATTACAGAGGAGAGGAGAACTTTGCAGCCATTAAGACAACAAAACTACTCCCTATGTAGAGTATTTTATGACCAGAATCATGAGGAGGAACTTGAGGAATGTCGTCAAAATACCACAGCCTGAAGACCTATTTTTATTTTTATACAAATCTAACTTTCTTTAAAAATAACACTAAAAAAAAACGAATGGGAAGAGCTGGTGTTTGCAGACTCTATGATTCTATGGACTATGGATATGTGTTAACACGTGAGAAGTGAACACTTCTTTATTTCAGGGAAATAGATAAAATACATAACCTGAATGTTAAAATATAAAGAAATTCCTGTTGACAGAGTATAGGTGGTCTGCATTATTCTTTTTGATGGAAACGCCCTTACAGAATTATTTCATTTCACAAAGTAAAACTGCAGCTCTTTGCTAACACAAAAGGAATTGGTCTCATAAGGCTGAAAATACTTCCTTTCTTCACAAAGAAGTTTTAGAGAAGGGTACCATTGTATTTGTTGTAAGTATCGCATAAATACTGCTACTGTATAGTTACTTTTATTTTATAAATGTAGGTTAGTTTTTAATCTTTCCCCTATGTAAAAATACTGCTTCTGCTCTTTTGCTTTTCATGTGTTTATCTTGAAGCTGAAGAATTTATGTGCAGCATGCTGTACTGTAGTGCTACTTTTTTACTTCAAAGGCAAGCCAAGGAAGCTCTTTCAGACTGAATGTCATCCACAGAATATTTGCTCATGTTAAAAACTTAGAGTAAACTTTACTAGATTTTTATGTTTTCTCTTTTAATTGTCTAAGGAAAGAGTGCTTATTGTAAGAATGTTTTCCTTTCACTAATGAAACTTGTAGATCAAAAAAAAAAGTACTGAAGAAAACTAATTTGGGATTCAGTTTTGCTTTTCACAAGGAAATATTTTTTTTAAAAATAACAGAGCCAACTGATTGTATATAAAATAAATTTATAAATCTTCGTGCATAGGACATTAGTTTAGAAAAAGTGCAAGGCAGTGGAAGTAAGCTAGCGACGGCATTGCCTATCTTGGTCTCCCATTCATGAGAAAAATAACATTAAGCGTGGTGTCTTTTTCCACTCCGGTTGCCAAGCTGTAACGGACAATGAAATATATTGATCATGTCAGAAGTTAGCACATCCTCTGCGGTCTTCTATTTTTTGCTCTAAGGGACTGAATCCGCAACAAGCATCTCCGCTATAATTTGTCACATTTGGTCGGCTGAAATGCTGAGGATTATTCATAAGGCAACCAACAGGAACTCGTAGGTTACACCTGCCCCCAGCTTAAGTTTACTCTTTATGTTTCCTTGTCATCAGCTTTTAGATAACTTGATTCATTGTTTTTTGACTTTACTGTGCTGCCTTTTGTGCATGTTACTTGGTGGAATGCCTCATGGTACAAGCAGAGTACTGAGACATGGCATTTCTCCATACTTGGTGCCAACTTCCTTCTTGAATCCAGTATTTTCCTAAATGCCTGTGGTCCGCTGGTAAAGCGATTAGAGAGATGCCTGCAGTCCTTCCTTACCACTTTATTAAACATTTCACTTCTCTCAGATTCCTGGAAACTGGTTGTAGATACAGAGCTTCTTTCTGCATTCCTGCCTGGCTTTGGTTCAGCATGTTGGTAGCCCGTTGTATAAAATGAACCTTGATAAAGGGAATATTCATCCTTTTCAGCTAGCTTTCCAACCTCCTAAGTTTTGAATTATGAATTATTTTATTTGCGGAGAAGGAGAAAACACTGCCATCAACACAGCCAATACCACTGGCAATATAAATGCTACTGAAATGTGAAGCATGGGTATTTCATGGTGTGCTTCTCCAGAATCCAGTTCCTCTCTTTGTCTGCGTCCCTCCTTCAGTTCAGAAATAAATGTATTCAAACCAAATGCCAAAGAAAAACTTTGCTTTCCTTTTTAGAATAGCAGTAGATTGAGGACTGTGTAAACACTTGCTTAGATACTGGACTAACGGCTTTGCACAGTGTCAATCGTGTGCTTATTTGTCACTTCACGAAATTATTTGAAGAAGCATTATAACTCTTTGAACTGAACTGCTGCCCTCTGCAAGTTGGAGTGCATTATACTGTGGTTAAATCATAACACGTGAAGCTCAAAGAAGGCCCTCTGCAATATTTAGTCGTGCTTTCTGTGCTCATTTTCTTTAGAAGTCAGGTCAGAAGGCTATTAAAAACCTCAAACTCACTGAACTTAAGCCAAGAATAATAGCAGCAAGAAAGAATGCTTATAATTTAGGAGTGAGTTTTGGGTAGTCTGACAATAACCTTCTGTCTGCTAAGCTTCTGGTCACTTACTCTGCCGTTTTGGGTATATATTGAGTGAGTATACCACAACAACATCATTTAATTTGTTTGGTGGTTACTTAGGGCTGCTTGCAAGAATAATCTTAAAAACTCTGCTACATGAAAAGGAAATAATAATTTTAACGCTATTGAAATAACACTATGAATAATAAAATAGTTAATCTGTTTTGGGGTCATGCCTGCAAATTGCTGAATTTCTGCACATCTGACTTAAGGTCATTTCTAACAAGCAGCTTTCTTTAGTTTAGTTTCATGATATATCTGTCCTATAAACTCTCTTCTGTAATTTGCTGGGGAAGTCAAAGTATTTAACCTAGTTAATGAAAGTGAGCAAACAGAGACAGTGAAAAGAAAACCCGCTTTTCCTTATGTATATACTTTTTTCCCTGATGAGTAGAAGTTGAAGATAAAATAGTGCCTTTATACTCTCTCTCTGCCATCCCGTGGCCAAAATTGAATTTTACAGATACTTCCTAAAGACAGGATGAGGTCTGGATAATAGAAATTAGGATAGACAGAATAGCTGCAAAAATACTGAAGCATAATACTTAAGGTACAGTTTTAGAATTCAAATCTAGTAATGTGTTCGTGTTTGGGCAGTGTGCGTTTGTACTTGTATACCTAAAAAGCCATGGAAAATACTTGCGTACCCACATTTTTAGGTATTGGTTGCAATTTATAACCTAAGAGAGGATGAAATCGTGTCTGGTAATAGAGCAGTGCTTGTATAGCCTGTCATCTAAATGCATTAAAGTATTTTGTAAGTAGATGGGAAAATTGAGGCTCAGAAAAATGATTTGTTCATACCACTTGGCAACAGATCTGGGAAGAGACTGCAGTCTCAGTTTGCAGTCTTGGCTTTGACCTCCAGCTGAGTGACTCAGTAGCCCGGCGAGCATCCGTGATTCATCTAACCGGCTTCCCGTGAGCCCCGCACGAGTCTGGGGGCTGCAAGGAGGGACATGCCTCAAACACCAGCCGGGGCTCTCTGCCAGCTCGACGTGCAGAGCAAAACGTAAGACAAAACTTTCCCAACGAGCTGATGTCTAGTGTGGGACCTTCTCTGATCCTATTCTGTGCCTTTCTAAAAATGTCTTCTGGTATGAAACCAAAATCTCCCGGACTGTAGGAGCCAAGAGCGACACTAGCCAGTGCAGTGCCATGGGAGCATCTCTTGCCTTCGCTCGTCTTGTCTGCGGGGAGCCCTCTGCCTCCCTGCGCTACACCCAATCTCTGCCGTGCCTGGCACTTACTCACTCATTTGATGTTGTAATGAAATGTTATTCCTGACTCTTATGCTGCTGTTTGAATATTAATGTATAGGAGCCGTGTTAATGCATGATGGAGCAAATAACTTGTTTATTGTTTTTCTAGATATTGGTTGAATGCACCATTTTGGTATGGTGCATGTGGTAGGTATGAAGTGCCTGGAGAGATGGGACTCCTTTTCCAAGCCTTTCTGCTAATTATTTGGACATGAGAAAACAAGTTACCTTCTGGAATTAAAAGTGAAATTTCATCTGGTTTCTTTGAAATCACTTAGTGTTCCAAAGATTGAAACCCTGATTTTGTTTATTTTTTTGGTTTGCTTTGTTTCAAAGGTTTTGATAAATCAAAACGTTTGTCATTACCAAAACACTGTCAGATATTTGTTTGGTTGTACTGTCAAATGTACCTTGTCAAAGACAGCTCAGAAAAAGAATATGGAACTTCAGGCTATGTTTAAAAATATCTGTACAGAACCATTTCTTGAAATCTTTTAGCAACAAGTGGTAGACAGATGGAGCCGCTTATATCAGCTCTAATTTGATGACTTTGCATCCTCATTTTAGTTAAGTAGGAAAAAGTTAAATGGACACTGTACTTCAGTGAATACATTAACTGGTTACGTGGTTTGTAGGCTGCAGAGGGAAAGACAAAATGGAAAACTGATTTACATTTTACACCTTAAAACTGTAAAATGCTTAGGCTATTATGTTTTATGACTGTTCATTGTTAATAATAATTCTATTTCCCTTAACTGTGCTGGACTAGACCTTGAGCTGCTGACTCTGAAGGCACACAGAGTTTGTTTTCTACCTCGTAAATTTTCTATTGGCAAAATTCTGAGTTGTTTCAGTGTAATTTTGTTGTCAAATGAAGTCGTCAGGAGAAGAGGCATTTTCTTAGTGAGCGATGCCAATTTGAGCTTTTTGGATTGATATTTTAATCTACAGGTGTGACAGATCAGAGACTGCAACTGCAGAATTCTATTCTGATTAGACATTATTAACTCCCTCTTCCACGTGAGCTGAAAAGTTACAGTTCTGAACCACATGGAGTCTTTTCATGCCGAGGGTTTCCTTGGTAGGTGTGGTGAGTGGGAATAGCGTTTTTAAAATGTTAACTGGAAAATAAATTCCTAAACTAGCCTTAAGGATTTTTTTACTGGATTAGTCTTTATCTTGTTTGGTGGTTACTTAGTTCTGCTCCTTCTGAATGCACTATAAACCAAAGGACCATAAAGGGTTAATCTTCTTTCCTGTACGAATGGAAAATGTAGCAAGTATCTGTTTAATTACTTAGGGACTTGTGCTTGTACTGAGCCAGGTTACAGCGGGCTTCTGGGGCGAGGGGGAAGAAAGGAGAAAGCATGTTGCTGGAAGAATTAAGGTACCTAGAGTTGCTGTTGTGCCACGTGTCAGCACTGTTTCACAAATACCACAGTGCTGGTCTCCTCCAGCGTCCCAGTGGACGGCCTGGTTATCCTACGCACTCTTTAACCACAGCTGGGCTGTCAGCCGGGTAAATCATGTTGCGTTTATCTTAAGAGATCATTCTTGGCCAGGACTGAATACGGGTCTGACACTCCAGATGGTTTTGAAAGTACGAAGCAGTGCTGGAGAGACCAGGCTTTCATCATATCGGTGGAAAGTTTAAGAGATGCAGAGCGGGCTCTGTGCACATGCAGGGCTGCTGGGCAGACCTGTTTGTTTTCATGGCTCTGCTTTCCCTTGACAGCTGTCCCTGCTGCAGGAGCGAAGGAGGAGACGCGTAGCGAGGGACCGGACTGCTACGCTGCTGCCAGAGGATCTGCTTCCTCTGTCACCCATTCAGTTTCGTTGGACTCGGGTTACGTGGCTCGGAAGCGACAACTAAAATGTCCTGTTGCCGTTTTTAGTCCCGAGCAACATTTATAGCATTAGACGACAGGAGATGTTTCTCAGCTCTGCGTGAATGAAGCCTCTAAATCAAGAGCTGACGGCTGCTAATAAAGCAGTTGGTTACTCATCGGAGCTCACCTCCTCACAGATTATTCACATCTCTGGTCAGACTTCGTTTCCTAGCTGTATGGGAAGTACATATCCGTCAAGGAAGGTGCGATTAAGGACAAGTAAATGTCTGCATGTGGTATATCTTATTTGAATTGTCATTTGGATGAAGGCATTTTCAGAAATGGCTTTTTAACTGGAAGACTCTGCTGGAGCTGAAGTGATTCAGAGGAAGAATAAAGCCGGTGAAACTCTCTTTGAGCAGGCCTGGGAAGAGGCAGTAATTTGTCCCTTGCTCCATTTATATAATCTGCCAGTAGGTTAAAAGTGCTTTCAGCTGCAGAACCAGCTTTTCTAAAAGCAGTTCATATGGACAACAGATTTTCCTGTGTCCTGACTTTTTTTCTGAGGGATGTTGACCCCTGTATTTGCAGCCCGTGAGGAAGCAGCTCAGTTTGAAGGCCTGTGCCGAAGCTTATCCCTGAGGACGCAGACCACGAGCCCTGCCTGCAGCTGGGCAGTGCGCTCTCCCCACCCCGGCGGGAGCCTCGGCCTCCTGCAGAGAGGCGTTGGGAGCTGGGAAATGGAAACCAAGCGATGGGTGCTCTTGGCAACATGCATCTCTCTCTCCTTTTATAAAACCTGAGTTTTACTGCCCCTCACTTTCTACCTCACAGAACAGAGTAAACATTTGTGCTGCATCTCTGTTGATCACCTAGTATTTGGAAGTCCGCCCTGAAGGGGTGCGTGTGTGAGAACTGGTTGGGGAATAAGGAGCGATGTATCTGTTGAAGTTAAAGCTGTTGCAGGAAAGTGAAAAGTAGTTCTTCTCTGTTTTTCTTTTCTCTTTGCCTGCCCCACCTCCAGAAACAAGCCTGAGCAAAATTACCTTTTCAGGAAATGCACAGATTTGCTTTAAAAATTTCCTTCTGCTTCAACATATTTTCTCTGCCAGGCGGTCTCTGGAATTCATTGTGTCAGCAGCCACCGTAGCTTAAGCATTAATGTTAAAGTTTCCAGTGGCTTTCATTAATTTGACTCCTTGCATTATCCTGATGCTTAATCAAACAGATCGATTATGACAAGAAAGATTTCAGAAATTTGACTTCACCAGAACATGGTAATTTCTGATACAAACTTGGTGATTTTTAAGGAAAATTGGTGGCTCTTACAGGCTTTATTGGACAGATGTATATGAATTGATGATGCTATTTATTGTGTAGGTCTCAAATGACTGCCCACTGATCAGCTGCCTTTTCCTTAGCTACTCTGGAGTTGCTTTTCTAGCCATTTCTTTCATCATTTCCTAGCCACGTATGTACTTTCTCTCCTAGTCTTTTATTCTACACAGATGATCTTTGAACACAGGCAGGGAAAAGCCTCGTCATTAATTTTTTTTTTTCCCTCCCCTCTTTGGTACTGAAGCATTTGGCCACGTCTCCATGTTCTCTTCCTACCAGTATTGCTTCCAGATGTTTTCTTGGTGCTTCTTTCTTGTTTGCATTTGGATTGTTGCTTGATTATTAGCACTGTGTTTTCAAGTGGGAAGTCTTTGACTTGGTAGCAACCAGACGTGAACCCAAGCCGCAATTATCTGACCTCAGCTTCCTCAGTTTGAGGTTGTGTTTGGATTTGAGATGTTGGTTTGGCCTATAGCAACAGTCAAACCCAGCCACAGAGTTAATTTCTGAATTCCGAGGTGGATTTTACCAGTGATCCAAGACTACACAACTGATCGCTTCCTGCTTTAGTCAAGTTCTATTGCTAGACATTTAACCTCCTTTTTTATTTCGAAGAATTCTATGGACAACTTGCATCTTCAGTGAAAATAAATGACCTCGAAATCTGAGCATGATGTGATTTAGCCCCAGATTGCCACAAATACAATCTCAGGAAGGAGGACAGTCTCACTTGGTAGCCTGGAAGTGAGACCTTCTCTCCCTGAGGTTTGCAGTGACGCTGGCAAGACCTGAGCTGTGCTGAGCTGGTAAGAGGAATTGAAGTCTGCAAGACGCAGATGTTTATTCCTACGGCTGATCTAGAGCAGATGTTTACCCTAAGTAGTCCAGAAGTGATTAAATCTGGAGAGCAATGTTACATCTACATGATTCACAGGGACTCTGCTCATCTGTGCTCACTCTGTCTCAGCTGGAAAGGAGTGGGCCGTGCCCAGATTTCTCTTGATGTGATGATGAAGGCGTGAAGAAACGCAATAGCTCTCCCTTGTTTCAGCCCACAGGAGGGCAACATCGAGCTGCAGCTGAAACTAACAGGCTTTGCCGAAGCAGGTGTTCAGTTTACTAATTTAAGAATTAATGAATTGAAACGAATTAGCTAATTTAGAGATATTACAGACTGTGGCCATTTAGTGGTGTGTCGGTCTGCGTCCCCTCTGACTTCGTGTTTGATTGTATTTGTGGTTAATCTGCAATTGTCCTAAATTGCTTTCGTCGTCTGTGGCCAACAAGAACGTCTTGTGAAGAATATGGCAAAGTTGTTTGCTAGATGGTAGCTGTGGTTTTTTCTTCTCTTCCCAAACTGTATTGCATAGGTAAGTGTTGTGTTGAGGAAAACGGACTGTTAGGATTATGATTTTGGATTGCAGAGCTGTTGAAGAGTACATGTATGTTAAGGACTGTGTTGCAAGGATCGCAGGCTGAAAATTGCATGATACTGATGATTTGAAGTTCAGTTATTTGGGCAACATATCAGCTGGTGTTTCATGCAGGTGGTTTTCAGTAGTTGTAGTAGTATAGCAAATGTAGCTGCACAAAGCGTTCCTGTTTTGCAATAACCTGTAGTCCCCATAAATTCTGATCGCAGTCTGGAGCGAGATGCTTTGGGAGGCTGAGAAGCCTGACTCCAGAGGAGCTGAGAAGTGAAGTAGATATGCCAGATCCTAAGAGGCTGAGAAGCCAGATGAGAGTTTGGCACTCGTGCTTTCTGAGACTCCGGACATGTGATGTTTTCAGGTTGCAATCGATTACTAAAATAAAGAATTCCTTCCTCTGTACAGGTAGTGGAACATGCTAGAAATAGTAAGCAGGAGCAAAGGCATGTTAGGGCAGGAATGGGAGCGAGTGTTTGGTGCCTTTGCCTTTGTTACTGCACAGGGGTGAGCAGGTTCGGAGCTGGAGCATGGCAGAGCAGTCCGGGAAGCACATGCAGCACCCTGCCTGCCTCGAAGCCCTGGCCTAACAACTGGGATGAGAGCAGCGAGCACCGTGCTGATACATGAAAGGATGTGGTGACCTTCAGGAGGGCGAGGCGAACAGGCCGCTCCAAGTACAGATCCTGCGAGCTGCAGCCTCAGGCTGGACAAAGAGGGCAGGACTGAGGTGTTTTGCTTTTTTTATTATGGGTGCATAGAGACCTCTTTATCGTTATTGCCACAAACCCTTTGTGTGGGTGAACTGGGGAAAAGTAGTAAAGAATAAATGGCTAAAGACTTAGTAAGGAGATGCCTAAGGTGGTGCAATAATGCAGGGGCTTACTCTGCAGTCTGATACCCATTTCCACTGGAGGATGATGAGCCCTGGGCCACGGCAGAGCTGGTGGTGAGAAATAAGGGAGAGAGGGCCAGTGACTGCAACAAGGATGTCGCAAACTTTTCTTCAGAACTCACCCTTTGGCTGAAAAAGCTGGTTTTGCCAAAGGGAATTACCAGGGTGCCTGAACTTTTCTGCAAGGGGGCTGGAGACCCAGGTGGGCGTTGTGGTATACCAAGCACAAATAATATTGTGTTAGTAACCAAAATGATCTGGAGGGATAAACAAGGCAAAGTTATTTAGTAAAAATGATCCGTTTTATTAGACTAACTCTGATCCGTTTTATTAGACTAACTCATCCACAGTCAGGTTGAGGGAGTTTTCAGGTTTCATGCCCATACTCCATGGATGTTAATGGTATGGTTAAGAGATCATCATTCAGGCACTTTGCAGTCTCATAGAGAAAATGTATTGCCAATTCAAACAAAAGTTACAGTTTGGAAGCTTTTTTCCCCCCAGCCATATAAGCTAAAAGCATTTTTGAAAGTGGAAAAGTGAAAACCAGGAGTCTGTAACAAGGCATGGATTTTGTGCCAAGTTTAATGGTTCTGCAAGTGGAGAATACTTGAAGTCCCTTTTTAATGTTCAAAGAAGGAAAGAATGAGCTAGGCCTTCCCCCACCCTTTTATTTTCTTTTTTTTCAAGGGGTCCCAAAGTATATTGGCATATACTAAAACGGCTTTGACAGGACATTATAGATGATGGATTGGTGCATAAGGATACCTTCTAGTATTTTATTAGAAAAGTAATTGTTTGGATGTGTATCACTTCTAGTTTAGCTGGAGGCAGATTTATAGTTTCATATAGCCAGTAAGATTAACTCTCTGTGGACTGACATTTTGGGAAACTAGCAATCTTGCAAAAACTCAAAAAAGCTGAAGTAGAACAACAGACCCATGCCCATTTCACTCTTTATCAGCAAATGCCCTTTTCAGGTCCTTGGGAGCCAGACTTGCATTTGAAAACCATTCCAAAGCAGTATGCTTTAATGAAGGAAAAAAAAAAATCAGTCTGGAAATGATCTGGCCCTTAAACCGACTCTGTTGGCCTTGTGTTGTTAGACTCTGTAACAACAGTTCTGTTTGTCTGTGCTCTCCTGGTCTTTTCAGTAAGAAGTATAGGTCTTCAGATGCATTTACTCAACTCATTTTCAACAAAAGGTAAGTACAGACAGATTAATCAGAATGGTCTGTGTCAAGGTAGGTAATAAAAACACTTAGTGCTTTTATGTGAAGTTCAATTATGCTAATAAAAAAATTAAAAAAAAAAACAAACAAACCAAAAAACCCCAAAACCAGCTGGTTAGCAGCGAAAGTTTGTTAAAAGTAACTTTAGTCTTTANGTGCTTTTATGTGAAGTTCAATGATGCTAATAAAAAAATTAAAAAACCCCAAACAAACAAAAAACCCCAAAACCAGCTGGTTAGCAGCGAAAGTTTGTTAAAAGTAACTTTAGTCTTTACAAGACCATTTGACTTATTTTTGATGGCNCTTAGTGCTTTTATGTGAAGTTCAATTATGCTAATAAAAAAATTAAAAAAAAAAACAAACAAACCAAAAAACCCCAAAACCAGCTGGTTAGCAGCGAAAGTTTGTTAAAAGTAACTTTAGTCTTTACAAGACCATTTGACTTATTTTTGATGGCTTATGTGGAAGAGTTTCAGGGGGTTGTCCCACTCATATTTTACCTCCTCCTGCTTTGTCAATATCCAACGGGAGCAAGGTGCTCCATGCATCTTTGCAGGGGAAAGACGGCCCAATAAAGGTACGAGCAGTCAGGTATATCTCGGTTGTTAAAAAGAAGGAGGGGTGGGGGAGGGGGCCAAAAGAAGCATATAGAGGTGAACACATGGAAATATGCAGGTGTGGTCGCTCTGTGGCTGGGGAGAAGGAGGACTCGGGTTTATGCCCAACACAGCAACTTCTCTGGCCATAGAGTCCCTACAGCAGAGGAAGCCAACAGTGCTCAGCCAGCCGCGTCTGCTACAGCAGCAAAGTGCTCACACAATGGATGAAGCAATTCCACACCTGACAGATTCCTCCTTTTCATTCCTTGGTTTGCAGCTAGAAAGCTTAGGTTAGCGTAACAAGAGTAAGACAGACGTTATTTCAGATGTGCACAGTCTGCCCTGACTTGCCTCAAACTGAGGTTCTACAAGTCTGCTCAATTTCTCTCTCCATCTAGAATTTCCCTTCTCGTGCCACCTCTAATCCCGGTTCTCCAACCTCCTCTTTCTCCTCCTGGAGCACTCTACAAACTCCTTCTGACAATGAGTAGTTTCACAAGCTATTTCTGGTGGCAGCGCTTCCGCCCCCCCTGCCCCCCCCCGCCCTGCCTTTGCTGCTGAGGAGTTGCACAAACTGCATGTGGAGTGAGATGTGGAACATCTCAAAGACATCACTGCTGCTATGAGAAATGTCTGTGAAGCTGGAGTGTTAAATTCTCAGTGACAGTTGATTTATAGCATGTGGGATGATGTAGTATGGAAATAAGATACTCGTAGAAACACAGCCCATCAAAACAAACCCCCTTTTATCCCTCTCCGCCTCCAAAGAACATGAAGTATTTGGACTAGATCCAGCTATAGGCCAAGCTTCTACATGAAAAAGCGTCAAATGGCAAAACCCAGAGGAAAATCCGAAACTGTGGGAGGAGACTGGCTAGAAAGCTATTAGAGTTTAGTATTGTTTCAACATACACATAAAGGACTTCTGTTCCTTAGTCCATAGCCTTGATAAATCAAAAGCTTCAGATAATACAATGACAACCCCATGGACAAACCTGCATGCATCAAACCTACCAGTTACGATGGTATCCAGTCCAGTAGTTTGCAGCTAGCAAGTACTTGGGTGTACTTTCTGGTTTGGTTTGAGTTTTCAATTGAAAAATAATGCATTTCAAAGTGACGTGTGTGTTTTTGTATGCATGAATGTGAGTTTGTGTATAAACTCACTGATTTCAAATAGATCCTTGGCCTCTGGTCCCTTGGTACGTATGCCAGGACTAGGCTGTGATTGATTGCTGTTGAGACCTTCAGGAGTAACTAAGGATGCGGCAGAAATCCGTACAGCTGTAATGATCGTCTTTTCAGGATATGTAGAGTCCATGCCTAGGTCAATGAGGTAGATGAAAGGATGAGAAAAATTAAGAGATGTTTCCAAATTCTTTCACTGAAAAATTTGCTCAAGATGCACCTGCACTCATACACACATGCACAAATTGTTCTCCATAGAAATGAAGGGCTTCGCTTGCACTGCACCTGCCATATGTAATCCGTTAGACACCCACCTTCCTTGCTCTTGAACGTTCATAAATGATCTGAAATTTATTCCCCAGCAGGGACTTTCTACTGTGGAGGAGGAGTAAGGGACTCTACAAAACGTTCTGGGATCAGTTACGAGTGACTACAGGCAAAACCTTCAGATACACCTTTGAAGGGCTGGGAAAACAAGGAGGGCTTTGAAGCAGGTCTGCAGGAGGCTGCACATCGTGGCCACAGAGAACCTTATGCCAGCAGTGAGGTTAACCAGCAGAGTTTGACCAGCTAAAAAGCACAGCCCCTACTGCTGAAACTAAAACAAAATTGCTGTTAGTTTTTGACAACACAGAGACTGGCATTGTTCAGCTATGTCTCATAAATCTTTCCATGACCCAGTTGTGCTTCACAGACCAGTGAGCCTGCTCTGTACATGGGTACAGTGACATGGTATGTGGAGAAACAAGCCCATCCTGATGGTGCTGTGAGCCAGCAGAGAGCTACATCACCGTATTAGCATGGCACTACCACTGACTTAGTAAGTCCTGCAGAGAAACAAGTCTGTTAGTGTGGGCTCTGTGGCACGCTTATGCTGTCAGATGGCTTTCAGATCAGGGCTGCCTTTTGTCCTGCCGTGGCAGGGCACAGGCAGGGTGAACCCGAGTTGGCTCTGAGCATCATGTGTAGGTAAAAGAAAATTTGTCTTTTGTTTCTCAATCTAATTGAGAAAAGGATGGGAAGCTCTGAAGTGGGTACAAATACCCTAATTTTCCTGAAGTAGCTGGCCATTTAGTTTCTACAAACCTCTTCTTGTGGGATTTTGGCACTTGGCATGTCATGATGAGTTGAAGTCTATGAATTCTAAAATCCTTAACAGCACTAAGGAATTCAAATGCAAAGCTCTGGATCATCAGCGTAAAGAAAGTACTGTACATCTTAACTTCATGGAGTTCATGGAGTTCATTTTTGTTCCCTTCTGCAATAGTGGAAATTTCTTTAAGCAGAGGAAGAGGTGTCCATTTTAGGTAGTTTAGTTTTAGGTGTGTCAGAAGAGCAGAGGAGTATGCATGGAGCAGGGATGTGATCAGTGAGTGGGTGGGGAATAACTGTTACTCTGATGCTTAATATTACAGGCTAGCAGAAACCAGACACAGATGTTTTCATTACGTTTTATGTCTTCAAAAGATGGTAAATTAAGGGTGGTCTTAGCAAGGTGCTTTTAAAAAGAAATAAGGGAACAGCACTGAAATAGATGCATGAACCATTCTTCTCTCTGTCCTCTGAAGAACGGAAATGCAGCATGCTGGATTATGGAACTCTGCTTACGGTGTAACTTGTCATGAGAAACTGTGCTTTCTTTCTCCACCGTCTTTGTTAATAATTGATATGTATTCTAAGATCTAAACATTTAGTATTTGTGCAGTGACAGAAAAACTTCAACAGAGAGCCACAGGTAATGAAGCAATCTTTTCTTATGCTGTTTCTACTGATACTTTGAGCAGAAATGTCACTTCTGGAGAAAAAAATTTATGAAGACATTTTAGAGTGAACAGTCAAGGAGCCAATTTATCTGAAAACAGTAGCTACAAGGAGCCTGTGAAGTTCCCATTTTGGGGAAGCAGCAGTATAGACAAGCCTACGTATTTGCTTAAACTTATTAGTTCAAAATATCTGCATTGCTAGGGGAGAAAACAATGTTTTTTCAATAATAAATACTATAAAGGAAAGGAAGTAAAACAGCTATTATTTTAATAGTTTCAGATTATCTGAGTTTTTTGAGGATTTGTTCATCTAATTGCCAGAATTAATTTTCTGCCCACCGAGTATGGACAAATCTGTGCCCTAAGTTGTCAAACTGGGGTCAGGAGCCATTAGATCCAGCAATACTCCAATGCTGCTTTGAAGAGCAGAGCCAGTGTTTGTGTCTCTGGGGTTACTCCTCCTACCGCAGGGAGCAGTGATCAGAAATCAGTTCCTGACTGCAGGATCAAATATTTAGTGCCAAACTCCTGTATCAAATAAGGGCTCCATAAGACTGTAAGCTGTAGTATCGTTTTTGGCTAGACGCAACTAATACCACTAACCCACAAACCCAGTATCCTTGAAAACCTGATGAGGGCAAGATGCTGTTGATTTGAACTGACGGGACCCTTTTCCCTTAGGAACTCTGTAAACAGAAGCACCTGACTTTAGAAAGCTGTGCTTTCTAAACAATTTTTTGTTGTTTGAAAAGCTGCTCTTTCAGATCATCGAAATAAGGATTCCTCTTTCATTTCTTCCTGAAAAGACATTCTGCCAAATGTCAGCAGTGGTGGAAACTATGAGCTCAGTGTACGCACAAAATGAGCAATACCAACACTGGCACTGAGCATTGGCAAAGATGCTCAGCTGTATTTTGAAAGGGCCACCTCCAGCAGCAAAAGAGAAGTTCAACAACACAGCTCATAATATTTTCCAGAGTTTGCTGCGAGTGCTGGTGATTTTCCTACTTTCAAGACTTATTCCATCAAGCCATAGAGGGAAATACCACTGACATAAATGTTAGAATATTCTGTTTGCATCCAGCTCTCCTTGGGTATAGCTGGTTTGCATTTTTGACATCACTTAAAGCGAGGTATTCTGACTATCACAACAGTGGAATCCTTTCCAGCAAACACTTTAAAGACCCAGCAAAGGACAAGCAAAGTGGGTGGACTACTAGCAGTTCTAAATGCACATCAGAAGAATTTATGTTAAAATTCTAATGACACATATTTGGATGTAGGCAAAAAACCTAATTTGTACTAGACAGCAAAAAGTACTGCATGTTAGTTTTACTTAGTGGCAGGAACCTAGTAATCTTCCTAAAAGGATGAGTTATTTCAGTGTATATACAGGCATGAACTACTAATCCTAGTTCTTTGTTAAAGTAAACAAAGGATGAACATCCACTTCCCAAAGTTTAAGAATTAACAGTTCTTTCTCCTGTGCGTTTTGTTGGTCTTCAAACATTCACTGAGTTTTCTCTCTTCTTGCTAACTTTTCTATGGATTTATATGGCGTACGTTTAGCAAGTAATAGGTTTCGGTTAGTCTCGCTGTAGTAAAATCATATGAGCACTACCCTCTTTCATAATTTATCCACTCAGCTATTCAGCCCCTAGAAACTCACTGCACAAACCTGACTCATTAAAAATGATTGCATAGCTCAATACATTATTTCTTTTACAGTGGGATACTAGACTTTTTCCTGTGTATATCATTTAAATAAATATTAAAATATTGTGTGCTTTTGTGGGAGATGTATATCACGTGAAAGTATTTCTGCATTGGGCACCTTAAGATCAATCCCTTTTCTCTCATTAAAATAATTACATATGTTGGCTAGACCCTACTGCCTGGTGTTAAATATCCTTGATATTTGATATTTGTGCATATTATTCACACGGACGCTTGGAGGAAATGATTAAGCCAAAACTTAGGAAACCATTCAATTTAATATTAAATTTTCTTCCCCCTTAATAAGAAAACAAAACAAGTTGAAAATATTATCTTGGTTGAATAGAAACAAACTTGGAATGTCAATTCAGATTCCAATTATTCTGAATATAACCCACAAAATTTCAGACAGAAGGATTTTTCAACAGAGAAAAAAGTGTTTTTTGTGATATTATGGACACCTAAAGGCACATTTTTGTGCCTCATTTTGTGGGCCTGTTTTGTGACTTGCTCTATAGATCTATACATCTGTATGTGTGTATGTGTATTGCAGATTCCATATAAAAATAAAATAGTAACGTCTCCCACTGATGGAACAGTTTGAGGGGATGAGAGCTGGATGTAGGGTAAATATAGCAATCTTGCCATAACACAGAAGGGTGGTGTTTCCTAACTTCCAACATTTCTGTGCATGTGTTACTATTGCCTGCTGTACTCGGTGAAGAGAAGAGAAATAGCTAGAGAGAATATTCAGATACCTTTCTGCCAAATGACATTCAGCGTTCTTGAGTCTGCTTGGAAAAAAAGTTTAGTAGGCACTTTAATTTCAGTAATTAGGATAATATCCACATTTAAGACATGAAATTTAAAATGTTTAACTGAATCGTGTATTTCTTCCATGTGTTCTGGAGGTCTTCTGATATTTTTCGATTCTTGATCGCTTGAAAGTCCAAGTATAATGCCACATTAGTATTCAGAAAGAATGTTTGACTCCTCATGCGTTATTTGATCAGACTAAGTATGCATCCCACTTTGATTAAGACTTCTCTGGTCCCGGAGTAAAATCATCAAACATTCATAAAGGACCATTGCTTTTTCTCCTCCTCAAGAATGTACTGACACATTTTATGCAATTATTTGTCTCAAGTATCCTCCTGAACTTTTAACCCCCTTTACCTTCTCTTATGTCTGCTTATATTAAGACAAAAAATCTTCATTTAAAAGCATTTTTAAAAGCTAATATACCATTCATTGGAGTTCAGTGAAAGGAAAATTATGAAAAAGCACCCTGTCATGGTAGGGCTCATGGCTAATTAACTACATGGGTGGTTTCCTTTGAGGAATAATTCCTTTCAATTCTTTAATTCCCAGGTTAAAATGCATTTGCGTCTAGGCTCATCTTTTAGAAACATCTTTCTGAAAGTGATAGCCAGGTAATGTCCTCCAAGGTAAAGTCTGCTATCACTTACGTCTCCTGCTCACACATGTCAGCTCAATGGCATGAGGATAGACAGGGAATTTAATCCACTAGAGATTTTTTTTTTAAATTTTCTTAATTTTAGCCTGGCTTCCTAAACACACAAGGTTTATGCTTCTGTTAGCACTCCTCTAACCCGATCCCTCCATTCTTTCTCATTATTTGTGCATTGTCTGGTGTGAGATGTAGAGGGACATTTTTAGGGCTCCAAGCTGCGCACAGCGGCATGGAGCCCACGTCCAGCCCCAGGCTGTGCTGCAGCTGCCAGGCACCATCTCTTCCCGAGGGCAAGACCCAAACCACCAGAAACTAAGCTTGTCCCTGTGGTGCTCACGGACCTGTCTGAGCACCCTTTGGGGTTGTCTGGCCCTATACAGAGGAGTGGTATGTAAGGAGAACTGCTCACGCTCCTGCGAGACGTGTGGGCAGTGGCTTTCCCTTCCTCCTGTGCTTTGTGTTCTTGTGCGCTAACACCTGGCTGGAGATGTAAGAGCCCAAAAGAAACAGATGTAAGCCATTATATTCAGCTTCTGCAATATTTTAATGCTGAAATACTTAGGAACCAATTCAAATCAGTAGGTATGCAAAGCTGGGAGAGTAACCAGCCTTTTTCCATCATTTGTTCTAAGTGCAAAATTTCCATTTTGGTAATCTACATAAAATGCTCTTAAATACCCGGTCTTTTTAGTAAAACATCCTTATTTATTGTGTTTTAAAATGTCAAATGTGTATTTATTACAATTAAAACTGATTATAAAACCCCCGTTGGCTTCAAGAGTAGGGATTAAATCAAAACACTTAATTATTCATTGCTGGAAAACAACCTGCACAGAATTTTAGGTTATCAGTCTTATTTGCTTTTGATGCCTTGGTTTAACTTTAATGCATATTGAAACCTAAGTAGGATTTTGGTACAAGATAAGAAGGATTTATCTACATTGGAGAAGGAAGACATAGAGTTTAAATTCTCAGTAAAAGCTAGACGTTGTTTAAAGATGGAGTATAAATCTTCCTATATTAATGGTTTCTAGAGCTTAAGAAAGATGGTTTTGTTAGGTTTTTTTTTTCTTAGGGGTTCTTCCCTGCCCTCTCTTTTTCTGTTGCTTGCTTTAATTAGAGAACTAATGCATTACTGACATCAGAGATACCAGGAAACAAGCTTTTAGTCATTAAGAACAAATGAGAATTTTAAGACGGCTTGTTTTATAAATATCTTTTTCTATCAGAAATCAAGAATGGGATAATTTCTTATGTGTCTGTGCATCCAGAGCACAGGATTTGGAGTCTTAGTAGTCATCCTTGATTCCTTGATGCTGAAATTTGAAAAATGAGTATTGCTGATATTTCTCTGTACAACTCTTTATAGCACAAAAAACCACATGATCTTTTTTCAGTCCTCCTTTACAGTCATTAAGGCTATAAAGCGAAAATTTAAGTGGCTAGCTTGCTTTTACATATTTAGTACTTTTAGCTTAGCCAAGGGAATAAGAAAAGTTCCTCCTACTCTGATTATGTTGTTTACAGTCACGTGTAATCTGAATGCATTCAGTAGTAGCTGAGTAGATGAGTAAAAGGGTCCTGATTTCTGTTTCAGAATAAGCACGTCCTTTCACAAGCCATCACTGAGACTTGTTTTCAAATATTTTGCAATGTTTTTTGCCATCCATTGCTTTGCTACCTAGACGACGTTTTGTATCTTATGTTTGATGAAGTTTTCATTTTTGTTAATCTGTTAAGTAGTCATTCTCTTGAACGAAGTTTCTAGAAACCATGTGTATTATTTGACTTCCATGTCTTTATTTGATGGGCAGCTTGTGGTAATTTTACCAATGAGTTTTTCTTCTGGATGAAGTCTTCAGTATTACAGGCAAAAAAAGTTTTGAAGTCTTAAAAGATTATCGTTCTTGATACAGCTGTGAAAAAATATCTGTTGTCCAAAACCAACCATCAGGTATTCAGACTTTCTTCACTGTCTTCAAGGTTATCTAAGGGCAAACACATGAAAAAACAGAAAAGTCAGAATAACCTTGGCTTTGGAAAAAGAAAAGGTTGAACAGAATTTCAACATCTCTTTTATAGATTAAAATAAAACCTAACTGCTACTTTTCCAGATTTTCCTTATTTGAACCACAGGATTTTCTGACATTGATATTTATAACCATAACGTTGTCAGCTAGATCTATATCTATGTATATAAATATCATTCTTATTTTAGAGTAATTATCTGCAAGTATAACTTTCAAAAATGTATTTAAACATCATTAACCTGCTAATATTTCAAACCACTCTTGTGTATCTTTTTTTCCACTGTTTGTTGCAAAGAAGTCTATAATCTCTTCAAGGAAACAAATTCCTTGTAAGTAAAATTTTTACCTTATCAACCTTCACAATCTGTATAGCAAGAGTAGACCAGAGAACTGCATAGGATGGTGCCTATAAAACCTTTTCACTGTTAATACACAGAAATCTATTAAGAGCTGTAAAGTTGCGTTTTGCGTGCTGACTACCAGCGAAGCTAGTGAGGCTGCAAGAGAAGACATTTCAGGTAGTTTCGTGTTTAGAAATTTCTCTCTGATCTTTGACAATTATACATTATAACTTTGCTGAGACTTGCGTCTGCCTTCCGTGTATGGTTTGCTGCTCAGCACCTCGTCTGAGGGATCTTCAGTGGCAAAACAAAGAGATCTAGGTCTTGGGGGTTCAAGTGTCGAGGTCTGCGTCATATTGCATGTTGCTCCATTTATCTTTTAGTGCAAAACACTGCTTTGCTGATGTGGCTGTAATGGCTGTGCTACCTAGCGCAACGTGTTTCTAACCACCCTTGCAGTGGGCAGCATCCCCAGCTATCACAACGTAATGCGGCTACCATCCCATAATAATATAGTTTTCTCAACCTGCCACTTTCTTATTACTGCAGTGTCAGAAGTGCTTTCCTAAATATGGCAGGAAACTCTTGCTACTCAAAAAGTCTCTCTATTGCCACTGGACAGAAAACACTTTTTCTAGCAACTAACCTGTTGTGCACAAAGCTTTTGAAGGAAGCTTTGGATGGGATGGAAGCCGTTGTGGCAGTATTAAAGATACATTTATTCCCATGGCTCCCTGCCCAATCCATTCTTTTTGTTGCTTGTTTTGACACACGAGTTCAGTGGTGCTGTGGCTATGCAAATTGCTCTGTCACTGTTTCCATGACAGTAAAAAGGATCACTAAAACATCTGTTTGGGGATGTCTGCTGGTTTTCATTTAGCAGCAGCTGCAGCCATAAAGCCCATAATATTTAGGTGGCTTCTGTGACAGACAGAATTACTGATTGCTTAATAATGCAGGACAAAGTAAAGTCAAGGCACAGATTCTTTATTGTGGTGAAAAATTAGCACTTGGGTACCAAATACACACCACGGTGCCCTCAAAATGCCTAATTTAGCAATTTCAGTACCTGCTTAATACACTAAATATGTGGGACATATAAGATCAAATTTAGTGCTATAAAAAGTTCAGTTAAATATTTTGGAAGGGTTACAGTAAGAAGGCTTTAAAACGTGAGTTTTTTGTTTCGAGATCAATATTCTAAATGAACTGGTTGAAACCAAACTTTCTCTTGCTGCAGCAGGGAGTTACGCAGGCAGGTTACGCTCCGTGTGAGGTAATACTACCTAACACATTACCTAGCCACTTGGGCACTGTAAAGCGTTCGCAGTGGTGAGGAGGAACCTGGTGCTTACTTTGAAAGTCCTCAGACAGAAGACACTCTGGTTTGTATACAATGTCTAGCAAACCACATCATTCTCTGAAGCGCTTTCTTTCTCAAACAGAAACAGTACTTCTTTCTTCCTGAGTTGCTGCCTGGTTTTCAGCTTGGAAAAAGCAGGTTGGAAAAGATTCTGAGACTAAAAAGATGAACAAATGCAGAATGTGTCGATGAGCACTTCCCTGTTTCAGAGGGTGATTCTTCCTCCCCGAAGGCAGGAGGGTTGCATTCTGCTACAGGTGCCAAAATGCCCCTGCTCTCTCTGTACCTTGAAGAGCTTAGGTGCAGATCTAAAATATTTAACTCTGTACGTGTAATGTTTATTTGGCACAGTCATTCCAGATGCAATGGGTGAGTGCGGCAGTTTGAATTCAAGGAGGACCGCTGTAGCTTGTTCTCTTCTGTACCCTCCTGGCAGGCGAGGGACTGGAAGCACAGAGAAAGGTGGTCATTGCTTATGCCCCCACCAGCCTCATTCCTTTTATTTTCCCATAGTTTTGTAGACACTCTGTGCAACCTACGTGATAATACAATTCTTAGTTGCAAATGTATCAGGAAGTGCCTGGCTGCAAGTCATCCTTTAACCATTCATTCAACTCAAAAAAATATTCCAGTAAGTAAAAAAAAAAAAACCCTTTAGAAATCTGCAAGAAAACTTGAGTTTTGAGCCTAAATATCTTAGAGATTTGCCATTATACTTACTAAACCACGTCCTTTTTGTTGGAGCTCATGCTGGTGTTGCAGAAGCTGGCAGATCACTTCAGTAAGTCGGGTGGAGGGAATCTGGGAGAAGAATAAAGTCCTCTGTTTATGTCCACTGGCCTGCAAGTGTAGCTACATACCTCCAGTGAATTTAAGGGACTGACAATAATAGCTTGCCAAATACACTTCTAATTCCTTGTGACGTAGCAAATAGCTTGGGGGCCTTACGGTTACATTTTCCTGACATTCTGCTTTATATTTTTAGGTGAACTTTTTTTCTGTGCAAGCTTTGTGTTGTTTGTATTATCGTGTTCTAAAGCCCTGGTTGCAGAGCAGTGGTGATAAGCAACTCAGTCCTCAAACTATTCACAGCTGGATTTTTTTTTTTTTGTATGATCAGGATAAGAGTAGGGAAGGAGCAGAAGACAGGTGGGCATCTGGGGAGTTCGCTACTTAGGCACCACCTTGCAAAGATCAGATCTGGAATCAAAGTGAAATCCAAGAGGTCTCTTTTACTTTCCCGCACATCAATCGTATATTATTAAAACCCGGTATCCGTGTCTCAAATTTAATTTACTTAGCCCAATTTTAATAGGATAGCTTTAAATATTCATCTACATTGTCCAGGAACCACCTAAATTTAGCTGATTGAAAACTGCTCATAAATTGCAAACGTACATTGATCCTTTCTGCCCACACTTGCTTTTGAGTGGAGTACATGTGCAGAAAAGCTTCTCTCCTTTAAAACCAATCCATATGTTGGAACAACTGCAGCCAGTATTGACAGCACATGCCATTTGCAAACAGACGAGGATAGCAAACAAGTCAAATTTGTTTTCAGGAACAATACAAACTATCCTGGTTGATACATTGCCATTACTGTGCTCCTAACTTAGCAGGGCCCACTTCATTTTCTCAGAGGTTCTGTTGCGTCCCTGTTATCGCTAGAACTGACCAGAATTTTAACACTGAGATAAGCAAAACATGTAAAAGCAGTCCTGCTTCCAAATTCATCAATGACAGTGTTTATCTTCTCTGGGCAGCAGCTAAGACCCTAGAATAAGCCCTACCCCATAAGAATGGTCCTTTAGTTTCCTGAACCAGTTCAGTATCTGCTCTGAAGAGCCCCATTAGAAACGCTAACTGCTTAGATTGATCACCTCCGAGTTGAGGCTAGTTGTCCTTATGGTAGAGCTTGCTAAGATACAACAGCAAAGGAGCAGACCTGGTTAGACAGAAGTCTCCTCCGGTCTTTTTTCCTATGAAAGAAAGAGGGAGGGTGTGAGCCCATAAGGCTGTGAAAGAAACAGGATTTCTTAGGAAGAGGGTTGCAACACAGGCCCTTTGCGTAAGAGTCAGACTTCAGCAGATGACACAGGAATGTCCTGGGGTCCCAAGGCTAGAGAACTGAGCTCTGGGCTAGCTGCCACAAGAAAAGGAAATTCCAGCCCGCTGGGGAATTGCTGGCATGAGCAACAGGGGTGTAGAAGGGAAAGCCGTGAGTTTCTTCTCTAGTACAAATTTCCTTTCTTCTGTTGGACCTCAGTACGGCTCCGAGCACTTCGAGTGCTATTAACTCCTTCATGCTGCCAGAAAAAATACAAGGAGTAGTTCATCAGGGGTGGGAGAGGTGAAAATCCTGCCTACAATAATAATGCAGGACCAAGAAGTATAAACAATATTTTCAATAATGAGGTCATTCAAGTATTTCCAGTTCTTTCTTATTTATTTCTTCTAAGTAACCATTCCTGCTTTTCCGTCCTTGCTGCATATGGAAGATTGGCTATTTTGTATTTTTTTTAACTTTCTCACTTGATTTAACCATTTGGAGACATAGTGACTTAGAGAAATTAGGTGAAAATCCCATAAACCACCGGAGTTACACATCTAGAGGCACATGGTGTCGAGCCAATATTTCTGATGGAATAAAGCTGCAGAGCACATTGCTGTGTTTTCATTTGGTCATACTGACTTTCTAAGTTGCTGACATACAGTGGTATGAACAGCAGCATTCTTACTGCTTTTTGTGTTAAATCAAAAGTTCTGTTTTTATCAATTTATTTATCAGATTTTTTTTTCAAAATTAATGCATCCAAGAAGTAATTAGATCAATTTTCTAAATTCCAAGGTTGTTTTTAAAGCCTTATTTTAGGGAAGCAAGCAATAGTCAGTCTCTGAAAGTAGAATGTCCAGAGCTAGGCTCATTACAATTATCTGACGTTTTGAACTTATTTGCACTTCTGATCCAGAGGTCTTAGAGAAGCACACAGAAGCAGTTTATAATAAGAGGCAATTTTTTGTTTCAGTTGTTATGGCACTTGAAAATGAAGACATGGTAAATGTCAAAGTAGTTTTCAGACTTCAAAATAGAAAGATAAATACACATCTTTCCTGTCTTTTTTGGTCCAGCTACCTCTAAAGACTATATTTGCTCTACTCACAAAATGACTCCTTCACGGTAAGGTGGTCCCAAAGAACTCAGAGCTTCCAATGCACAGTGCCATCCACGCCCTTTCCTAACACAGTCTAACTAGTCCCTTTTGTACTGTTAGCAAAGTAAGGTATGAATCCACTTGGTCCATGCTCACTTGGTCAGAGGTTCTTGGGCCATTCTGGGGCTTTGGGGCCACCCGGGACTTGCTGTCACTTCCTGCTGCGTGAATCACAGCTGGTCCTCTGCGGTGCACACTCCGGGGAGCTTTTGCTTTTGTCATTATAATGTTGTTGTTCCTCCTACAGAGTTCAGCAACGACAGAAATTGTGGCTCTTTCTGTGTAATTCCTCCTGTACTGGTGGATGACAAACAGGAACAAAGTCACAAGGTCAGGTTTTTCATTTGTTTCCATTTGTTTCTAGAGGTTCCTAGGCCACAGTTTTCTATTTGCGCACTGAAAGGAGAGCACCATGCTTGCGGATGTCATCCCAGGGAAGCAGTCAGGTAGACTTTATAGAGGTAAATGCAAAAGGAAATGTTATTGATGTTCACTGAAGTATTAAAGATGTTTTGGTACAATATCCAGGATATTGGTATCAGACTTGTGTAACATTGCTGCAAAAAACCCACTGCATCTCCCACCATCCTCAGAAATACCTGAAAACACGTCTTTTGCTGGGTGCTTTCAGCTGTGTTCATTTAGTTGTTTTCTATCAGGTATTCCTACCATTGGGAGAAGTAGTAAATAGATTTCTGAACACTGTAGCACTTTTAATTATACATTTTCTCAGTTCTTGGCAAAAATAAATAGATCAAAAATGCTCACTAAAGTGTTCCTGATTCCCATGTTCAGAATTTAACAAAACAGTTAAAAAGAGTAAAAATTATACCCTGGTAATAATTACGTAGGCTAGTAAAAATGAAAAATAGCCAGGGAGCTCAGTTAATGGATTGCTGGTTATTATTTTTTGTTTTGTGTAATTAATTAGGAGAGTCCATGTAATAAGGTTTTATGTTAGTCTTTTATGATTATAGTGATGTTCTCCATCGCTGACATAACCCTAACTGCTATTCACAGAGGTAGTAATAGGTTGCAGGAACACCCATGCAGCAGACTGCATATGTATCTATGTACTCACGCAAATTCCTGTTCAGACTGATAAAATATTTTAAAAGCTGTTTCCTAAAGCATAAATCCTATCAGAAAAGAGTGTTTGTGATAGATACAGAGAAAAGTCTCGAAGACTACGAATTTTAAAACCAGATGTGATAGGCCCCTATGAAATAATTTCCTGCTGCTACCATGCTGATTAGCTGCGCAGATTGTGTTACTGGTCTCTCGAACAGATGGTCTATACTTCTCTCGTAAACTCCAGAGTCACTGGATGACAGAGGTATTTAATTTTGAGGTCCTTCAAAAAAACAGTCCTGGTTTAGAGTTATTTCTTGATGAAGATTNAGCTGTTTCCTAAACCATAAATCCTATCAGAAAAGAGGTTTTGTGATAGATACAGAGAAAAGTCTCGAAGACTATGAATTTTAAAACCAGATGTGATAGGCCCCTATGAAATAATTTCCTGCTGCTACCATGCTGATTAGCTGCGCAGATTGTGTTACTGGTCTCTCGAACAGATGGTCTATACTTCTCTCGTGAACTCCAGAGTCACTGGATGACAGAGGTATTTAATTTTGAGGTCCTTCAAAAAAACAGTCCTGGTTTAGAGTTATTTCTTGATGAAGATTCACATATTTTTACTGCCGAGTAATATTTGTCCAAAGCTTAAATCCCTACCACTTTATTTCTGGAGTGATTCACAGGCTTTGTCCCCAGTCTTTGCTGCGTTATATTGGTCTGGCTGCCACCTCGAGTACTTTGTGGTATTTTCTGTTAGGGACTGCTACACTCCACCCACCTCTGTGCAGTTGAAAAGAAGGCAACATTTAGCAAGCTTTGATTACTATAGCATCTTCCAGAAGAGCTAGGATACTTTCAATCTCTCTGCATTTGTTTTCTTGAGTAAGAAAAGAACTATTGTTTCAATGACTATCTTGAGAACTTCTAGGTAAATATGAATGGTTGCATGAACTAACTTTATGACTACAACCAGTCTTAGTATGATACAATCCAGCGGTCAAGTACAGAATACACAGCTCGTTCCCATCTGTCTTTATGTAGCACATAGTTTTGTCTGGCAGGGTAGATCATGCATACATAGTTAAGTATGTTTAAATATTTCCTGGCAGTATAAGACAGCACTGTAACAACTATCAATGCTGCAAATTGCGCTGAACATTTTATGAACTCAGAATTTATGTTGCTGTTTAGTTTTATTTTGCTTTTCTGCCATGTGTTTTCTTAGAAAGGCCTCGAGCTGACAATATATCAACTGAGTTCTAAGTTAACAACTTTATTGCCTTATTTTATATTTCTAAAAATTATGTTGGAGAATTTAGTACCTGTGAAAATCTAATAGCTTTAGGGCTGAATTCAAGACAAGGATCTATAGCAGCACAGCTAGCACACACCATGGTAGATGGATAAAGAAGCTGCAACTCCATTTGCTCAGAAGGAGTTGCATAAGTCAAACCTGAGTGCAAAAACTGTGTGTTTCTGGTAAACATAGAGACATACCAGGCACAGTTCCATATGGGCTGCAGGGCTCATCCAAGCACTCTTCCAGCTGTTTCCACATGGGGAAGGAGGCCTGGTCCCTTCATCCCAGATGAAATTCAGGGAAGCGGCTTTCTGGACGTAGGGGCCTCAGCTGTCACAAAAGCGTGTAACTAATATCTCTCTACAAATGGCTATATAACTTGACTATAGCCTAAATCTGGACCACAGAGCTTCCTCACCTAACACCTCAATGTTGGCTGGCAGCATCACTGCTTTTCTGGCGATGTTTGTCTCAATCACACAACAGAAATGAGTGGCAGCTACATAATAGGATAATCCCGTCATATTATTTGCATGTCTGACATCATCCAGCCTTCATGGATCTGACATAACAAAATGTTAGTTCACACCCTATCGATTTTTTTTTTTGAGTAGTTGACATTCCTTGCTCATTGTCTATGTGAAGATCTAGCACAGAGGATACTGAAAACAAAGGCTTCGTCGTGTAGGTTGATCCTGAGTGTCTATTCATACATACCTGAAGGAGTTATATTTTACACTTCTTGCTGAGCGTGTAATGGGACGTAAATTCCCTGACTCACCACGTAGGAAAACGGCTTACACAAAGGGTTTTCACTTTCTCTGTCATACATTTCAACAAAGCCAGGTCTCTGCTTGCTCTTTTACCTCATTTAGTACCCTCTCGCCCAGGAGAAGAGACCAGGGAAGGTACCTNGGGACGTAAATTCCCTTACTCACCACGTAGGAAAACGGCTTACACAAAGGGTTTTCACTTTCTCTGTCATACATTTCAACAAAGCCAGGTCTCTGCTTGCTCTTTTACCTCATTTAGTACCCTCTCGCCCAGGAGAAGAGACCAGGGAAGGTACCTTTCTTGCCTAGTTTTTATTACATTCTGAACTAGCCTCTTAGCATCCTCCCTGGGCTTCATTTTTGACTGAGATAAGCCATTTGAGGAGACAGATCCGAAGACAAATTCCTACACGTAAAAACTGGCCCCAGAGCCTAGGACTCCTTAACAAAAATCTTGATCTTTGTCTTCCACAGAATTACCATCTTCCCCGCTCTGTCGTTCTGCAAGAACTATTCTCAGAGAGGATGCTTAGGCAGGAACTGCAGGAATTGTACGTTGTCTCACGTGTTTTTTCACAGAGAGATGACATGGCTCTATTGCATGCCTTTTCCACTTTGTTACCAACTTACAAGATTTTCCTACAAATCAGTAAATCTTTATTAGGGAAATTGAGATGCCTGTTCTGCAGCAGAGGATCTGTCTGTGCTTGTAATTTGTGAGAAATTATATTCTATCATCCAAATAGTACATCTATTTTTGTAAGACGAGAAGCTCAGGGAATAGGCATGCCTGTTTGTTACATACAGTGGTTTTGGCATGCTCTTTTGCATCACTGCTGTTTTCTGTTCTTCTCCACAGGGAAGAAATTTCAATTGTAGCGAGGCAACCTTATGTATTGTTATTAATTAACACTTCCATGTAGAAGTTAGCACCTCTGCCATAGGCATGCAGAGAGCCCGCTACTCGAGATGCAATGCAGGGAAGCAAGTTACCAACTCTGTCCAAAAGTGGGTAGCTCCTTACTGCAGCTTCTGCCAGGCCAAGCAGAAGTACATGCATTCGTCAATCTCTGAGACAAATATTCCTGAGGACATTAATGGGAAAGTAAGTTATATTGCAAGAACGTGTGATCTTTAACACAAGTCACATTCACTGGTCCTCTCAGAGTACCAAGGGCTTCCCAACTGCAGGAAGCATGTGGATGGAAAAGTCTTCTGGATGTCTAAGTATGGGGAAGTTCAATTTTTTTGCAGCTCCAGGACACAGAAGATTTCATTTTGTCTCAAATATTTTTTTATTTGGTCTGTCAATCTATATGGTTATCTCTTAACATTAGAAAATTTAGACATCTATGGGATTGCTTTACAATATTACTTGAATTTATATGCTGTTCTGGCACATAAGTCATACTCTAGAGGGACCAGCTAGCTTAGAAATTCTCTCAAGGCTGCAGCAAGAACATAACTACTTGTTTTTTCAGTATAGCTGTTCCTTGAACCTATGTGTAGATCACATAGTGTAGATTTATAATCTTCTTGATGCTAAACCAGCATTTTCCATATCGTCTGGAGGAGGGCCATGGATCTGCATGCTATGGGATTGATGAGGTTAGCGTTCTGATAAAGAGTAGGCCGTTAGACTGCCAATAGTCTAAAGTAATATTCAAGGAACAAAATAAACTGTCTGTAGAAAAAATGTTATCCTTTATTTCATAATAATAAATGACAAAATACTTGTGTTGAATATCAACACTTCTGGCAGTAATGCCTCGTACATAAAGGTTAAAAGTTCTCTGGTATGTAAAGAGCGCTATGTAAGAAAAATTTAAAAACCCCTTGCTGCTTCAAATACTTTTCCCCCATATTCAGTGTCACTGTCACATGGCAATAGGACTGGCTGAGCTGCTGGAGATGGTGTAACTAGCTGGCGCCCAGCACTAGGTTTCTTTGCTCTCTGTGTTAGGGAGCCATTTGAGCTCCCTCACGTGTTTTTTTTTTCTGGGCAATTAATTTTCCCCTAATCTTCTCTTGCTCAGGGATCCTTACAGGCTTTTCCTGTAGAGGCTTGGCTTTGCTGCTTCTGGGGGGCTTGGCAACACAGATCAAATCCAGAGGCTCAAGTAACGGAACCTAAGGACCAAGAAGGAAATGTTGCTGGTGCAGCCTTGACTCCACTGAGTCTGTTTGACCTGGGCGGCCTCTATATCCCCTGGGTGGTTGTAGGGGGCATCTTAAAGAGACGCTTCCTTGAGGCAGAGGCAGGAGCCCTGTGCTACAACGCATCCTTTACCCCGTGAAGGATTTCACTCCTGAAGTGGAGGCTACCTCTGTTCTCCTGTGGTGCCTCCCAGAACTCGGCATGCTCCAGTCTCAGGGGCTGATCGTCAGCTCAACTGCTCAATCAATTCTTGCATGATTTTAAACTTGCCTGTGAGAAATCTTATTACTTAACATATATTTAGGCTAGGGAATAGTGCCACTGGTCTTATGGAAACAGTCTTGCTGAGTAAGTGTAAATGGTAGCTATATAGTTAGCCTTCATTAGGAGGCTGTAAAACTTATCACAAGCGGGTGGAAAAACCTTCCCAGCAAGCTCCTTTTCAATTCCTTCAGAGGAGAAACAAGTTTGTGGTTAACATATATACAATCCTGAACCCTGTGAGTTTGGCATTTACTAGCTTTACGCCAACGAGAGAACCACAAATGTACGTGTAGCGGCTCCTCTTACGGAAATGTCATCTCCTTCACCCTCCAAGAGCCAGGAATATTTCCATTTATGAAAAACAGACCATCAAGTGGTGTGGTGGAACTTGCCACCACAAATGAAGAACTTTGATGAAATCACATGGATAGGTTTGTTCAAACTGTACAGCATATAATTTGTCTGCTCCACAAATGGCAATGAAAGGCATTGGTGTCAGATGGCCCTTGTGGGCTGGTGTGTGTCGTATTGTTTATTTAAACAGATCAATGACTCTTGGGATCTATTGCACAGCTTAATAGAAAACAGAAGATAAATAATTAAGCATTTGAATAGTAAAACCCCAATTTTTTGCCTTTTCCCTGCCTGAGGTATGTAGTTAGGAGCAAACATTTCCTCTGGGACCTAGCGACTATAACTGAAGTGTAAACAGTTTGCTCTGATAGTGCTGAGTTCCATCTAGAACCGATCTGTTCAGTCTGAAGCCTCTATCCTGTTGGGAGAACTCATCTAAAAATATTTCTCATGCACACTTATTTTAAAGAAATTATCTAAATTACTGTCACTGTCCTGTTTTCCACAGAGCCCGTCAGAAGTAAAGCAGCGTAATTTTACTTCAGGAAAACCCATGGAAGTTTTTTTCTCCTCAACTTACAGCCAGGCAGATTGGGAAGCTTCCTGGGCGTTCAGAATCTCATGGAGAGAAGAAATCTGCAAAATCTCTCACGATGCCCTGCATTCAGCACTGTGAGTACTGCTGTGTGCTTTAATCCTACAGGCTCATTTTTGCAACTCAGTATTCATACACCCTCAGCTATCAGGGTGTAGCTGATCTTCAGATGAATATCACTCGAGGTGGGTAAGAGTCTTAAACTAATTTTGCCAGTCTTAGAAGAAATCCTGTAGAGGGCATGCATAAAAGGTCATTAGTTAGGACAAAACTTAAGGCAGAACAGGTTCCAATGAAGCTCGATCAAACCGGTAATGTAATTTAGCAACGCAAGTGGGTTTTGGTGAACAAGCATATGAAAAATAATTCAGAAAAAGCATGAAAATTTTTAGGTAATGATCAAGGTGTTAGCCTGTTGTGGCTGTGAGTAATTAACACATAAAATACCTACAGTGTAAGTAAACATGGAAATGCACCACTGAATTTTAACTGTAGTGGAAATTTACATAGCTGATACCAATACAATCATAAATGAACTTAATTTCCTTTTTAAAATGTCCTTGCTGTCTATTTCTTTAAGGTATATTATTTTTTTCTGTGTCAGTAACTAGACAGAATGGCCCAACACCAAAAATTTATCTGCATACTTCGTTCCGCTTTTGATGGGTAAAATTTAGGAAGTGTCAGGCAACAATGGCTCCTTACCAGTCCTTTGGGAACTGCTCTATGTTAAGAGTTCAGTTTATGGAACTTTCCTACTTTAAGTTTATGAAGGCAACAGACATAAAAATATGGGTCACTGGGATAAATGTGTTTTATTCAAATCAAAGAAAATTAAAGGACAGTTTTCTAATGCTATCTCAAAGTGTTTCTTAAACCGCCATGCAGCTGTGTTAACAAGTAGTGTCTCATCAAATAAACATCAAAACAAACAAAAGCGAGTCAGTCTCAACTTCTGCCCAGTAACGAACTAAATGAGTTGGGATGAAAATTATCTCAGGCTAAGCAGAAACATTAGGCACTAGAGATGTGATATTCCTGTTTGTTTTTGTTTTTTTTGACTCCTCCTCAGTCAAAAGGCTTTGGACTAAAATTACATTCAAAAATAAATAATCTACTAGCATTGAATCCATAAGGGCAAGTGAGTTCAAGGAGTATCAGTTATGACTTCTCTCAGTATTTGAGACGTGAAGTGTATGGGAGAGGAATAGAAAACTTGTCCGAATCCCATCACAAATTGAACAGTGTAACCAAACCAGTCTTTCTCTCTCTGTTTCGAGCAGACGCAGGACTGCCACATTGGACGTGAGCTGCTGTCCCACGCCACGGGGAGAACCAGGGAAAATGCTGCTGCAGCCTCGCAGCTGGCACAGCCCCTGGAGGCAGCGCTCTCTGCTTAGCTGTATAGACTGACTTCTGGACTGGATTTGAGGAGCTGTGTGTGCTCAGCTTTCTCCTTTGTTAATGTGAGTTTTCTCCACGGAGATGCTGAATGGCAAATCTCTAAACAGGAATAACTGCTTACCTTATAAATGGCAATCTGCCGCAAGACATGTCTGCTGAAAATATGGTGAGAGCAGTTCCTAGGGGACACATAATGGAACCACAATAAATCAGAAGCACAGCAGACTGAAGGGAAAAAGAAATAGCCTCTGTGTAGACTAGAACAGTTACTTTATTATGATAAACTGAAGCTGTAGCAGAGCTAAGAACTTTGTCAAATAAGGCACCCCACAAAGCTTGAGATTCCACTACTGCTTTTCAGTACGCTGTGCTTCTTCGATCGAGTGAATAAAGGCTTAGATGGAGGTGGCAGCAAAGCCAGAGCCACGACAACAGCAGCCAGTACTGTGCCCCACCAAGCCAGTGGGAGACAGAGACATCCCAAAGGGCAGGAATGGCTGGGAGTGCTATTGCCAACAAATACCCCACTGTAACTCTGCGCTTCAGCATCTCTGATGGATGTCTCAACAGGCTGGCCTCTACCGGTATGAAACGTATTTCTGTACAGACACAGAAGAACAAAAAATAGCTCTCTCATTTCTTGTTAGGTGTCCATGGCCAGGATATTCCTGTCCAGATTAATAAAGTCATTACTAATTTAGAAAGGCATGTCTCATATATCTCTTTATACAAATCCTGCCTCTGGGATCATAGCTGAGCAGCAGGACGTTTTAGTGCACCACGGGCAGCCGCCTGCCTAACGACCTCTCCCTGCCTTAACTGAAAGACATGGGTGGTCTCCAGACACTGACTGCAGTCATGAAGGCAAAGTAACTGACACCGCACCTCTAACCCTACTCATAGGGACTTGGACATGGATAATGCTATATTAGTAAGTAAAGCCTCTAGTTAGGCTAACTTAAAGTAGCTTTTAATCTTTGCTAATGAAAATGTGCAGTTAAGATCCTAAGTCTTTTTCCCATTTTCCAAATACTTCTGCAGCTTTGGATGCAATCCAATACTCATTGGCTTAAAAGCAAAAAATCTGGCTGGAGAATGCCACTGCTGCTGACAGTCCTGTACCAGTCCCAGAGGCTGCCTGGCATGGTAGGAGTCCGAAACTCAGCAGGGTATTCCCCAACCAGCCTAACACTCCCACCATACTCGCATGAGCCTCCTGCATGTGCCACTAGCAGTGCAGAGCCAGCAGGCACTGTGCATCAAGCTCTGGCGTGGGATGAGGTGTCCACAGTTTTTCTCGAAGCACTGCTGTCACGGCTCAAGTGCTCGTGCAGGTAACTGTTTCCCTTCTAAAGCAATTTTGAGGTTTTTGCACAACCAGAGGCTCGGGTTCTGTTTTTTACAGTAGCAGAAGCTGCTACACGTGGGCAGGAAAAAGACTAATCAGATTTGTTGTGTTTGCACTCTTTTGCTTAGCCAGAGCGGAGATGAGACTCCAAGCAAAATAATCGGCAGCCTCAAGGGACCTTTGGACTTGGCACTTGAGCTTCACTCCATAAGCATCACTTTTGCCAGCGTGTCTAAGCTAGAAATAGCCAGACATGACAGCCGAGGAAAATGAGAGCAGGTTGGGAAGCACTAATGACTGCAGTTCACTTTCAGACTCCCTCCCATACCTGAGAGAACTGAGGAATGAGTTTTGACTAGAGTAATGTTAGCGTGTCTGTGGCTTTCCCTCTCCTGCAGCCCCCAGGCTGCCTAGCCCTGGAGCAGAGCGTGGCGCAGGCCGGTTCTGCTGACGCTCTGCCACTCATGTAGTTTCCCTTACGTTGGGAAGATGTCAGTGCAACTTGTTAAGTAAGTTTAAAGCTACTTAGCTCTGCAGAGAAGAGCAGAGCAGCCTCCGGAGGGCCAGCACATGCTCAGGGACTGTCAGTGCGGGGAGACGTCGTTAGGCACGGGGGAGTGACTGCAGAGCGGTCCCCAGGACGGGACTGAGCGTCTTCAGAGTGAACAGTGACAAGACTCTGAGTTAAACCCGCTTTCATTAAAGTGTCATTGTAGCCTTATGTCATACCTAGAGAGACAGTGACAGGGAGGAAACCTGACTTTGAAACTCTTCAGGAAGACACAACCTCCGCCAGTGAGACAGGACCTCCGGCTCTGCAGCAGAGTGCCGTTCCAGCGTCTGTGCTCAAGGCCTGAGGTAACACTTCAGCAGGCCAAAATAAGCCTGTTTAATGAGGTCCAGGGGGCATTGTGCCTCTTGCCAGCTCCTCATTAGTGAACCGACTGCACTACAAATAGGCAAAACCCAGCAACCTAGTGCAGTCAGATACTGCTGCTGGGTCTGTTGCTGATTTACGAAGATCAGCTGTTCTGGGTTAAGCAATTGCACATGGGAACTTGTCGGGAACTTCCTTGAAGTAAGCCCTAAAGTAAGTTACATCTTTAGGGGAAAATGTTTAAAAATAAAACCATATGAAGAAGCATGCAGGAATAACGGCTGGAAGTGGAACGACAACTCTGTTTATTTTGCTGTAACTCACTGCCCGCATCTGGTAAACAAAAAGTAGAAAGAAGCAACTACTAAAAGTGAAGTTTCAGGGGTGAAGAAAATGGAGATTCCAAACTCTGCATCAAAGATTTTCGTTGATTTTAAGATTTTTTTCTTCCTTTTTCTCCTCTCTCCCTCCTTCGTTTTCTTCTCTGTCTGGGCAGCAGAACTTAAGTTTTCTTGCTTTCATTTCTGTTTCTCCAGTTGTGAGAAATCATTATGATGGGGCAGACAGTGGAAATAGCATAAGCCGGAGTCGTCGTCACTCTCCCATGTCCATGAGTATCAAGTTTTAACTTGTACTATGTCAGAGTAGATCCTTTGTGTGGGGTGGTGACTCCAAGAAGGAGAAGAGCTTGAAAAAATGGCTTGGTTTCACTGCAAGTATAATAGTATCTTTGACCATAAAAAAATATTGCGTAGAAATGTGACTCCAGCACAGCTACGCTGCCAGTAAACTCCAGTAGGAGAGGAGCTGTGATACAGAGCCCATAGTGGAGTCCATCATGCGTGAACTGTATACGAAGGACATCAATTCATACTGTTTGTTCTTACCCTGGTGCTAAGGGAGCAGGGGGTGGTTTTTGCTGAGTCTTTAGTTAGGAAACGCAGTTACAGTTTACAAGGGAGTCAACAGAGGTTTCTCTGGATTGATGGGCTTGTGCTCCAGGGAAAATTATTTAATTCATGGTGGCAGATGAGGTGGGGAAGAAAGGAATTCTGCTGGGCAGGCCCCGACTTCCCTTTTCTGTAGTCTGATTTCCCGGCTTTCACATCTCTAGGAAAAAAGCCCATGTATATTGGCTCACAATGTCAAAAATTAATGGCTAACCACTTACAGCCTCTATTCTATTCCAGTTTGTTTTGCCTCAAGATTTGGTTTGGGGTTTTTTCACGATCAACAAGGCTGAAGGAAAACATTTTGAGAAGTTGGCAGAAACATGCTAATAATTTAGCAGGAAGCTGAACACTGCATTTCCATAAATGTGTATGAACTGAGATCTTTTTATAAGTAGGAGGAAATGAAGGTTATGTTTTGTGGGTTTTAAAAATAGGTTGCTGTATCTCCCACATATTGCATGCAAATAAAAGGCCAAGAAAACAAAAATTAATCACACATGCACAAACTGTCACATACAATTTCATCACCGAGTATCTGGAATTAATACATTCATTGATAGCTAAGTGATAGCCGTGTCCTCTTAAACTTCGTATAGCTTAGTGGTCCCATTTTTTACTTTTCCTAATTATAATGAAGGTGCATCCTCCACAGATTGCAGTTCTGCCTGGAGTAGAAGGCGGCAATGGTAGGATATGAGAGCAGGTGGATGCAAGTGGTTCAGCTGCCTGGCTGGGATGCTGTGGATTCCACACGCGTTCTCAACACGCCGGGAGACTCCCGCAGAACACAGACTGGAAACCAAGGTTGCCCCGTTCTCGTGTAAACACCGTAGCTACAAAGAGTAGCGGACATGGCATGGGAGTTACAGAGCCTTTCTCAAAAAAGGTGAATGTTCTTTGATTTCATATTTCTAAAGAAGAAAATTTTAACCCTCCATTCATTAGAGTGTTGAGATTTTATGTTATCGTGGCTTCATAGCTACTGTATTCTGCATGATCGCTTGGCCTTATTTAGCACATTGACGGTTTAGATGTTAATATAGGAATACCAGACCCAGGCTCCTCCTAAAACAGGCAGCTATGCTATTTAATGCTATTGATAATATGACTAAAGTTTTATCAAAAGTCTAATTCAAATTAATTTTTTTTTTTCCTACTTGAGAACTTGTTGCACAGAAAAGTACAAACCTGTCTAAATCTTCTTTGTCTCTTGCTCCTGTCAAACACTCTCAGTCTTTTCCAACCCTTGGCCTTAGTCCCTCTTACCATTACTAAAACACCTGCTTTCTGAAATGGGGCATCCTGCCCAGGGCATCTTATGAATTTTTATCAGTCATGTGCTGTAGTCATGAAGAGTACTTTCTGCAAGCATACTTTTTTCTATTTTAATCAGTCCAGTTCCCCATGTTGAGTTTCTTCTCTATGATATTCCTGTCTTCCTTGGTACATACTGGTCTCCCAGTGTTGCATCACCAGCACGCTCCAGTAGCAAGGACTTTTTAAGGCATCTTCCCTGGCAGAACACTGAATGAGACGGAGTCCAGTACTGCTGCTAAAGGCACAATCTGTTTTCATCTCTTTCCAGCCCAGTACTTCTCATTTTGTCAAACCTTCTTCTAACCAATTCTTTCCTTATGGTGTGACTACTAGTTTTCCTCCAAATTAGTTATTTCCCATGAATTTATTGAAATCCAGGCACATTATCACTACTGCATTTCTTCACTTCTTCACATCTTCAGAAAATAAAACACAACTACAAAAAAAATCTTCAACATTCAAGGATCAGTTCAATGAGTTTGATACATCTTATTAATCGCGTGACGTATTTTAATTTTGTTTTTTAATAAATATTTTTCATTATTTTATGGTAAACTTAGCCTGGTCTCCACGGTGATGACGTATCAGGCAGTGACTGGAACTGTTATTTTTCGCTTTATTGTAAATGGAAGTTCTACTTTTGCTTTTCCTCTGTCGTGAGGCATCTCAGGTTTGATCCTGTGCCAATCCTCTCAGTAATCTAGATGGAGATTCCTTATGTGAGCACATATACTTCAGCCTTGGATAAGCCTTGGATATGGTAATTTTAATTTCTATACTTGCAGTTCAGTAGACAACCATAGTTTTATTCTATTTTATAATCTTTATTAAAAATGTGGACACGTTACATTTCATTTTTGGGCTTAAAATTCTTTAAACTTTATACCATCCTTAATGTATAACAGTTCTGCTTCATTTTTTCCTGCTCATTTTTTCTATTTATTTGTCTAATGATCCTTTTAGCATGCATGTTGTAAATTGCATTTGCAAAGTCTACCTGTGTTTTGGCAAACTTCATTTTTCTTTATTAATTAGTTTCCTTGAGGTCTTTGTCCACTGAAACGTGAATGCTTTCTTTTCCAGCCTGTCTCTATTTTCCTAGGATCTAATTTAAACAAGATTCAGAAATGCAGCAGAGCTATCATTCTGCATATATTAGTCAAAAATCAGCACTTATACAGAAGTAGCAGAATATATTCTTCATTCTGAAAATTAAAATCAATAGGATATTAGCAGGAGCAGGTGGCTCTAGAAAAGGCATTTAGGAGCTAAGAGCTTTTTATGGTAGATAGATAGATACCATTTCTTGACATTAAGTTTAAGCAGAAGAAAATAAGAGCAACCTTAATCTTTTAATCTTTTTGATGGACAAGGGCATTTTAAAACTTCTGCTCATCAGAATAAAGCAAACCACATCTTAAACAGGAGGGCTTTCAGAATACAAATTCAAAGCTCTTGTAGACAGGGAATAATTGTTGCATATCTGTCCTCTCAGTCCAGTAAGGAGTTAAATTTCTAATTAATCTTTTTGCATGTATTTTCTAAAGTGAAAGATGAAAAGAATTGCTGGAGTCACATTTGTAATGGAAATTGAGAGGTACCATATTATAGTATATATTATATTATATATATTTAGTATATATTATATTATATATATTATATATATTATATATATTATATAAGCTGACATTATGTCAATTTTGTTTGTGTACTCATTGATAAAATTTGCTAAAAATTTTAGTCCTTTTGCTAAAAAAAATAGCCTGTCTAGAGTTACGCATACAAACACTAAAAGGATATAATTTTTTTCCACAGATGACTAATACCGGGCATAAAAATTAATTATTATTTTTTAAAATTAATCATAACAAATATTTTGTGCCTGACAGAATGGACTCACCATTTAGGTCCCAAATTACTCATTCCAAAATCCTGTCAGCTGCAATGGTATTGCTCATTTTTATACCTGAAGCCTGAAGACAAACAGAGAGGCAAGTTTTGAAGTTTGTGAATTCACTGAAAAGCTAGACCGTTGTAAACAGAGATGCCAAAATTAGTCTCTCTTTACTGAAAATACTGTTTGCTCTCTCCAGTGTTTGCTTGCAGCCGCTGGATGTTGGCTAAGGACATGAGTTTTATCCTTGCATGCCCTTTCAAGGGTTATACTGGGCCTTACCAGTGTCCTCTATCCAGTGGACAAAGTTGTTAATTCAAAAGCTGGACCTTCCTTTTAGTACCAGACGTTACCAGAATAACTCCTTAGAAAAGCAACTCTTCAGCAAATTGTCAGAGTTGTGAAGACTTATGCTCTTCTCACTGTACCTGAGATGACCAAGATGCGCAGCAGTCAAAGAAATGATTTTACATAATGTCATGTTTGTGTATTTGCTTGTAGTATTCACAAACACACCTGACGTCCTCCTTAACAAATTTGTTGTTTGTGGCTCTGACGATCCACTGTGGTAGATATTAAAGTAAGAAAGAACAGTCTTTAGAAACAAAGTTTCCAAGGACAGGCCAGTAGAAGAGTCAGCGACTGAGATTCAGCTAAAGGCATCTGAATGAAGATTGTAACAAAATAAGGTACAAAAGGAGTGACATGAAATCTGTGAGATTCTTACTAAAAGAGATTAAAAAGGACTGTGATCTGCTTTTGTTTCTGTGTTCTTAGGAAGACTTTTCCCATAGCCCATGTCCCAACACTGTGTTATCTGTTATGCTATACCTGAGGGAATGGGACACTCGTCTTGTCTGAGGCCTCTGAGTATTACTCTAGTCTTAACTGTTGGGCTTTAGTCCCAACGCTGACATTCCCTTTCTGTGAGCCTGAGTAAGCAATTTCAGTCTATCCGAATCTAAGGTCCGCAAACTATAAGCTGGTGAATATTATCTTTATCGGCATTGTGGAGAGCTTTCTGCTCTTTTAGTTTCATGCAAAATATGATATACAAATATTGTCATATTTATACTAAAGACATAAGGACCTTAGACAGATGGGGTGGTCATAGAATAAGTAAGTATAAACCTAATCTTATTCCTGTCTTTGGGAAACTGTCATTACCCATCTTGCATACTGCAACCTCTCCTGCTCTTTTACTTAATATCACATCAATAACTTTTCTGGCCCATACAGTAAAGAGCAGCTGAGATCATCCTTTTCACTGTCAGCTTTTTCATTTATATGTGAGTCTTCTACAGTTTACTTAATGATTCAGATTCAATTTCTGTTATTTGAAGTCTCATCTGCCAAGTTATTTTCCTTCTTACTTAGCTGTTTGCCTCCAGTCTGCCAACCTGTACTTCAGCATGTACTTTTTCTGCACCATGGAGTGCACTGGACTCAGGATCTGATGCATCAGCTTTTACACGAGTGTCTTTATTTCCTCCTAGCCCTTTTTTGTTTTGGCATTATCACGTAGTGTTGCTTCTCTGAAGGTTACGAAAGATTAGTCACATATGACAATACAGGTATCAAGCAGAAATATTAACTAGCCTATTGTCTGCTCATGCATACAGTAATTATATATAACATAGGGGGGTTTTACATAACTGTTATGCTTCACTAATGCATGTTCAGCATTGCAGAAAGAGTACAGAGAAAATCCTTTACAGAGCAGTGGATTGCCTATGACAGATTTTAGGTTGCTGTGCGCTCAGTCGTGATGCTTCAAAGACTTCAAAGAGATTGTCCATCCTTTAGAGATCCAGGGACAGAGGTAATGATAGATTTTGGAACTTCATAAACATTTTTTGTTCTCCAAAGCAGCCTGGAAAACATTTGCCACACGTTGGGGTTACTGAGCGCCACTGGGATGTGACCAGCTCAGCCCAGCCGGGTTGTTCGCACACGCCAGGTGCTGATTCAGGCTACATGTCTTGGAAGAAAAAGGCACAAATACTTTGTTCAGGTACAGTCAAAGCAATGGGTTTGAACCTGAGCAGATCTAGGGAGTTGTTAGAGAAATACTGGCTTAATCATGAGTTTAATGACCAAGGTGACGGGAATCCATCTTTCAAAGGAACTGGTCTAGGTGCAGATTGTAAGTATGCCAGAATAAAAATTTAGTTGTGAAGCAAGAAAGTAAGGATCTTGAGGTTTCGCTATGTTATTGGTGTCTGAGGCAAAGGTGGAGGCAAAAACTGCAATCTGATTATTTTTGTGAAGGTTACATAGGTCCAATACCTGCAGCAGTTTCTAGTCCATCATGGAGAAAACAGATCCTTGAGAAGAAAGCTTGGGTCATGGAGATTATTGAGTCCGGAGATCAATAGAAGAAGCTGTAGGCTTAAAGAAAAACAGATTAAACTGTAAAAAGAACCGTGGTATGCAGCATATGAAGCAGATGTAGTGATCAAAATTTGGGCAGCAGATAGGTCTGAAGGACATTTGTGTCACTAAGCAGCTCAAACCAAACCTTCTTTGGAAGGTTTCCCCAGCATAAACATCACATCTCACTGGAGCAGGAATTGCCAAGGACTGTAAAATACAAGCAAAGATTACAAGCAAAATGATTTGTTCACTGTGAAAGAGTCACGTGCTGGTCCTGTTGAGGTGGAGTGCTGTTCAGGCAGTCCATGAGCAGCTAATGAGAGAGAGAGAGAGCAATGCCTCCATTCAAATGAAACCGAGGGGAGCCTGGCACTGGAATCCCCCTGGATGCTTGGTTTTCTGTGTGACAAAGTGCGCGCGTGTGTGTGTGTGTGGGTGTCACATTTGCAGTCTTGGTGTGCTCTGGCCAAATATCACAGTGCAATGCTCTGAAAGGAAATGCTGCTCAAGAGAGACAACTTTATGGTTAAAAAAGCAATTGGGTTTGTTGCAAAAAGTAAATATTCGACCTGCATGGGCTATAAAAAGAGAACACAATGTAAATTGAGTCTTTTGGCATGAAATTCTCTGGTCAAGCCTACCTTTGGTGTGATTTGGTGATAGTTTTATAAACTCTGTAGGAAAAGTCCTTGTAGCCATTTGACAACTTGAAAGTATAAAATAATAGTAGCAGCATTAGTTATAAATAACTGATTAATTGATTGGAAAATGCTGGGGTTTTTGATGATTTGCAAATAAATAGCGCAGTGATATTATCACTGTTTTATGATCTTTTAATTTTGATATAATTTTTGCACTAAAAAAATTCCTTTCTACACAGGAATGTTATAAAAAGCAGCAGAATATCTACACTGCTTACTTTTCATTTGCTTTTCTTTTGATTTACTCCCTGCACTAGTAAAGTTGCCAATCAGATATGCGTAATAGCACCTTCTAGGCTTAGCTAGCACTGAACTGCAAACATTTCACAATGAGCCTAAAGGAGCCTGCTTTAGGTTCAAATTGCTACCTAATAGATCAAAAAATAACCTTTCTGCCAAGGGTCCGTAATTCTTCTTTGTCACAGCTCTTATCTCCTTTTACACCTTGTTTTCTATTTTTTTAAGAGAAGCACTTTTCTTTCTTAGAATATTTACCTGGTTCTGTTTCCTCTAGTTAATGATTATCATGCCATTCTTCAGTATATTATGTATCTATTAAAACACTTTAGAGAGACTTGGACCTTCTTACTGTTTGTAGATCTGTTTAAACAAGCAGACCGAATTTGCTTGAAGCGTAATGTCACAGAAATTGCTAAAAATGTATTATTCTCAAAATCCTATGAGATTTTTGTCTCACCACTCTGTTCAGGTCTGAAACATTTTTATCCCAGTACTGACCTGCGTGAATAGGTTCTTTTTTTCATGTTTTGAAAACTTTACAGTCTTAGAGTACTCTGAGCTGTCATCGAAGTAGGCTGAAAAGAAGATTAGAATTACTAAACGATATGGCAAACACATTACAGAGATCAAAACAGGAAAGCAATAATAACAACTAAACGAGACTATGCTGTATATCTTAGCACATTACGCTTAGAAACAAAAACTCCTTTTGGCATTCCAGATTCAATATACTCCTCAGAGATGCTTGCTGCATTAGATCCTATATCTGTGTGGATGTGTCTACTATGATGCCCTCTTTACAAAGCTGCTACGTCCCCATTATGTCTTTATTTTGACATTTACTTCTTTTTTAAGCAAGTTGTTTGGGCACTGAAGTAACGGGAGACGAATGCTTAGCTATTTAAATATATCATCGGCAGTGGTTGTTTTTAAAGTAGTTGTCAAGACACTTATTTTCCTTTAAAATACTCTGTTGGTCTAAACAGTTGATATATGCGTTCAATTTTAACAGCTTTTCATATTGGTTTCTCAAAAGGCAGCAGAGTGTATTTTTTAAGTATAGTTTTATTGGGCTTTGGATTAACAGTAGTGCCTTCTCGTGTTTGTACACATATAGCACCAATAGCGTGTTTTTTGCAATACTTGGAAAACTAAGGTTTGGAATGGTATAGTCAGTGATAGCCAGTAAACGCTGTCAGCATTGTATGAATAGGATTGCAAGGAGTAATGCTGGAGAAGATGCAACCTGGCAAGCTGAGACTATGGTGGCGTAGTAGCCCACGGAGTAGCTCTGAAAGACGCATGGACTGTGTAAAACCTTAAAATGATTTTCTTCTTCTCCCTCCTTTCAGTCAACATACTGTCATACAGAAAGACCAGGATTTGCCTTCAAAGGAAAATATTGTGGCTCTGTTTTTCTTGTAGAGAATATGTTTCTCATTTATTTCAAACTGTATGAGACACAGCATATCGTTGTCTCAGCTCACCATCTGCTAACTCGCCATGGAGTTACTATGACTCACAAGCTACAGAGAATATGCTGATATTTTAGCACTTCAGCAAAAATCTATATATTATCACACTTGTCAACAATACTGTACACACACACGGGAAGTTACTGATCATTGTCAGACAACTGTTTGCTCTGTGCCGAGCAGTCCTTTAGGAGGAGAGGGGCCAGGACAGTTGATCTCCGTGCTTCAAGGGTTCATTACGGGCTGGGCTACGTCAAATCTAAAACAAGGAGGGGGGAACCTGTCCTCGTTTGAGCTAGGACAGAACTTTGCCAACCAGAGAATGTTCTGTCAGTCTGCAAACTAGCCCCGGTTCTTTTAACATACAGTCAGTTTTAAGAAACATGAAAACTTTACCGTTTTATTATAAAACTGAAAAAAGCTAGATTTCCTGTAGACTTTGATTTCCCAATTTTGGTTTTTCCACTGTTCAATTTGGTGACAGTGGAAAATTTTGTCTCTCCCAGACACCTTTCATCAGAGCATCTTTCCTCACCCTTCTTGGTTTGCAAGAAGCATTTCTCCATATTCGAGTTAAATGGTTCCCATTTTGAGAGCTAAACCTTGGGGAAAAAATTAGAACAGAATTTTAATTTATTTTAGTCATATTCTTGTAAGCCTACAGCAGGCCAGTTTTGTCCAATTGATAAAAAAATGAAGTTTTTATAATTAAAAGCAAAAAAACCCTTTTAGAACAAACATTAGTCTAAGTTGTAATCAGCACCATGAGATCTGTGCAATGCCTCAAAGCTTCCTCTCTGTCACTCATTTGCCCCTTTCCTTCTACTGGATTCATAAATTCGAAGATACTCTGCAATATAAAGTTCAGGATTTTCTATAGTTTGTAAGAGACTCATGAATGATCAGAAAGACTGACTTAAAGCACTTCAAAGCAACACTATGATGAACTACAATGCTAGGACAGTATAATGGACTGTAATGATAGGAAAGGGTAAGAATTTGCTGCAGCAGAAAGGGTAAATGATAGGCAAAACAGTATCAAGTGAACAATGCAGAGCGTAAAAATTCATCATCCAATTCATCATTCATTTTGTTTTGAAACACCAGTATTTATTGGCTGCGCTCATAGCCCCTGCCTAACTCTCTTTTAACCCATTTTGCAGGTTTGCACGGTGTTAGCATGTGTGTTACAGAGTCTTCCAGATGAGAGGGGGTTTAATGGTCAGCAAGGACGGCTTAATGAAAAACAAAACCCCCACCCTTATTTTTCCCCTTAAAGGGTTGAGAAAGCATTTGCTGGAACTTTTCTGAAATTCTTTATAAAAAGGAAGTCTTTGGTGAAATTAGTCTCAGAGACAAAGGGCTGGGACGGTCACTGTCTCCATTCAGGGTGATAACACTTCAAAGCACCACACTCTCCCAAAGCCCTTTGATCTTTACCAGTAATGATACAGCCAGTCGGGGCTATTATAAGAGCCGTTGTATAAATCCAGGCTTTCTTTGAAAAAAGTAACCTCTGCTTTTGTCAAGTAACAAAAATAATTGTAATTTTAACATGCAAGTGAAGAAGGAGGGAAGCTTACCCTAGGCATTTCACTGGGCTTCAGCGGCCTTGGCTGCTGGCTCCAGCGCTGCCGTGATCACACACTGCTTTTGGGCGGGCTGAAATTCTGTTAATAACAGTGACGACTTTCACAAGGGAATAGTATAATAACGATAATAATGATCTTTAGTGAGAACATTTTCATAAAAGTGTTCTACGCCATGTAGCTTAGTAAAATTTAGTATGAGTAACACTATTGCTAACTACCAATACTCCTGTTACTCATGTAATGGAGGGTCAGGGATCTGAATTTGTTTTCTAATTGGACTTAGTTTTCTCGCCTTTATTAGCTCTCTGGGAAATAAATCACCCTGACAGGGTCAGAAACCACAGATGACTGCTCTGTTTTGTCCCTCGTGTGCTTTGCCACGAAATTACATCTATGCTTTGGCTCAGTTTATTCACTCTGCGTCAGTCAGAAGCGGCTCTGGCTTGTTACGTTTCATAGCGTGATATATGAGATGTGCAAAGCAAGTTTGTTCCCTAACAGGAGCCCCACAGACAGCTACATTTTCAAAGACTGGGAGGGCTATTACACAAGATCGTTAGAAATATTCTGTTAACTAAACACATTACTTGGTGACCTATGAGCTATTCCGTATGAAAAAGAGCCCTGTTGAGACACAAAGCCGATCAAATAAGACCCGTTAAGAAACACATGACATGCAAAAATACATTTCATGGGTTTGTTAATACCATTAGCAAGTCAGTGCTATTGCAATGCTAGAGGATGCTCAATTTTTCCTGATCAGTTATTCAGGAAGCTTCACACATTAGTCATTGCTTTCGGTACGTGCTGTGAAATCAATGAATGAGCTGCAGGTCGCTTTGGCCAGGTGGGCTACTTGAGCAAGTAGAGGAAGGTTTACCTAATTTTGGCCAGTTTGGGGAGGAATTGTGGGGTTCCACCAGTGGCAGACAGTCTGCTCTGTAGCCCTTCTCTTACTAGACGAACTTGTTCAGGTTGTCCCATTAACACTTTTCTGTTACAAGCCTCAGGTAACATTACTGAAGGTGATTTAAAAATACTTTCCTCCAAACCAAGAATTATTTCTTGTCAAAGTTCTATAATGTCCAGGGCAAAGGGTTACAACACACCAACTCGGAAATATTTAGGTCCCTGCAAACACCTGCACATTTCTTCTGCTTGGAGCCTAGTTCTCTAGACTGGTAAACAGAGACTGCTCTGCTGCTGTACCTCCTGGGAAGCTTGCAGTCCGTAGTGTCTTTAAGCCAGTGATCTCAAGTGAAGCTTCGGAAGAATATTTTCAGACTAACTGGACCCAGGCCAAGGATATTTTTGAGTTAAACAAACAAGCTTAAACAGTTAATGGCCAGCTATAACTCTTTGAGGTCTGATCATAGAATCTCTCAAGATGAAACAACTGTTGAAATGCCCATGCTAGCTAATGAAATAAATTAATAAAAATACCCATAGTCCCCTAATCACTATAATATCTTAGCGGTTGTGTCTTCTCTCCTGAGGAAATTGCTCAGTGGGCATGTCTGGCTGTAGAGAGAAAAGCGAGACCTAAGGTGGATGTGAAGAGTTGACAACTGAGGTAGACATTGTCTTTATTAAGCAGTGGAGAACTGCTATTAACTACAACATTTAATTGTTTTGGCATATTACAAGACTTCTGAAAAAGGCTAAAACTTCTATAATTAAAAAAGATGATAGCTTTTTTTGATAGCTGTTTGATGATATCTTTTTGATGATATCTTTTCTTAACAAACAAAAGGATAGAAGAATTTTAAAAATATGGAGGACAACCAGGGAAGATGGAACACCATATCCAGAGAAAGAGAAAGTAGAAGTTAGGGTGAAAAAGAAAACAGAAGGTAAGAAATAAGGATTTGATGATAGTAATTTATGTTCAGCTTGTCTGTGATAATACCAGCTGAAAATCCCAGGAGCAATTTTTCAGCAGATGATTAATACTAATCCTTATTTCAAACTGCTTCATTTTTCAGAGCTGCTATGTCACCCAGTTTATTAAACTATCCTTTTTCTGGTTATGCAGCAAATATTGCTTCCTCTAAAAGCCTACGGCGTTTGCTGGAGTAGTTGAAGGTGCTTCCAGATAGCGTAATCCTGCCTTTGAAAACATACACTTCATGCATGATGCATGAAACGCTTGGTGGGAGAATGACTGTGTCTGTAACACCAGAGGGGAGTCAGTGCAGGCCTGGGTCGGACCAGGTGTGGTGTTAACGAGAGGACAAAAGCGTGTTTGTGGCTACCGTGATCATATCAGTACCTAATAAGTGCGGCATCGTTTGGTATTGCATTGAAATAGAAGTTTGTGGGAGCAGTTTTCAAGTTCGATACTCAGTGAATACTTAATGGCTGGTTCCATTTTCAGACAGAAATTTACTGAAGCTATGTTACACAACTCAATCTGTGATTAGTTCCTTAAATAAGAAATCTAATTTACAAAAGAGCCTAAGTGTGAAAAAAATATGAATTGTGTATAAATGCCTGATTTGAAAACGATGGCAGTTGATGGGAGTCTTCATTTTCACTGTGATGTAATACCAGAAATCATAGTATTTTTTAAATTACCAATTGCTGTTTGCTCTGGGATTTCAAAACTTCCCACACCGTGAAAGAGATATCGAAAGGGCTAAACTAGGAAAGAATCTACGTAGTTAAGCTAAACTTATGGCAGATTTCTTTGAAACCAAGAAGCGTTTATTGCTGAAGGTTCATAATGCCTAGAGCAAAGTTTTAAAATAAATCAAAATTCAGATATTTAAGTCCTTGCAAACAGCTGCAGATTTCTTCTCTGCGAAGTGTGGTTTGCTAGGCTAGGAAATCCCAACTGCTGTACCCCAGCTCTGCTCTACTGGCTGATATTTAAAGTGAAGCTTATTCAATCAACACATGTAAACTGAAAACCAATGGCTCCACTGAATGATATCATTGGTTCTGAAAACATACGTTGCAGATGATCAAAAACCAGAATTAGCGACTTGCTCCATATTTACTTTCTGACAGTATCTGTGTCCTTTTTGAGTGATAATTGGAAGCACACTAAGTGCACATGAGGACTGGATAGCTCACCAAAGTCATGTTCACCATGACCATAAAATGTTAACATTAAGGTTAAGAACATTAAGAACATTAATATATGCCCTCACAAATGACTATATTAAGATTATAATATATTAATATAATATGAACATATTATATTTAGAGTTCCAGAGTCTTCATTTTGATATAAACCAAAATTATATTGGACATGGTGGCTTTAATCTAACTGCACGCGGTTTAGCATTTGGACACAGACTTTTGACCCTTACACACAGTCTTTATTTTAAGGGCATAGAACAGACTCCATATGACCTCATTCCAGGAGCAGTTAATGCTAAAGTCATAAAACTAAGTGAGCTTTACAGCAGAACACACATAGTACACACACACAAGGGTACATCGCAATGTGTTTTGCTTTTGCAGAAGAAACAAATCATTTGCAGTGAAAGAAAGCCATAAGATGTATTTTCCAAACTGGGTTAAATATGCTTTATACATTTACAAAAAAAGACTGAATGTCAAAGTAATTTAAACTCAGTGTACGTGATGATTTTTAACACATAAATGAGATCAAATGAATAAGTATTTTTGGAGAAAAACTGTGAAACCTTCTGAGTTGAAATAGAATGGTGACCCTGTGCCAGTTTGAAATGTGACATGTATTTCTATACAGATATTTCTTTGATACCTATAAGAAGCCATTTTTGACACCTTATTTAAAAGAAAAGATTCCACTCTGTATGAAACAATTCTGTATTAAGTGGAAAATGGTTTAAAATGTACCCTTGACTTTTCTATTGGAGCAATGATTTCAGCAGATGGTTGAAATCTTATCCTATGTTCCTGTGATTCCACAACCCAAAGGCAGCTCAGGAACCATGCCACAGTTGAACATCTTTTGACGCCAATCTGAGTCCTTCCATTGACTTCAACAGATTTGGGATTACAACAAAAATTTCATTCTAATGTGAACTACGTTCATACCGCATTCGTTGTAGATCCATCCATGATATTTTTTCCAATAGCAATCATAGAACTTGGACTGTTGAGCTGATTCAGGGCAGCGTACATTTGGTGTTGAATGCAGTCGGTCTTGGAAAAAAAAGTTTGGGCTTCTGTCGTCATTAATATTTATATGTGGAAAATCATGGAATTCCTCTGTCTTCTGTGAAATTTCCAACTGCACAATTACTGTATAGCAGAATAGCTATAATAAATTGTTTCCTGCAAAACACTGGGCCACAATACTATTAACATAAATTGTATCCTGTCAGTTGCATCGATGCTGCTCACTAGTCTCTCTGTGGTGAGAAACCATAATGGAAATCCTCCTTCTTTCATTGTGCAAAGAAAGAGTCTTTCTTTAAGGCTGTTGTGCAGCAGGACTTGGAATAAGCCAGCACAGGGCAGCATATGCTGTTTCCACTTTTCTAGAGATTTTCTGATACAAGAACCTCCTCTACTTACAACAACAACAACAACAAAAACCCTCTAGATTTTAGACTTAGTCCAAAAAGTCTGAAAACCATGAATACAATGAAAATGTAGACATGTCTACTCCAGTCTGTTGAACACCTAGAAAAATAGCTTTCAAAGCAAATGTTTTACAGAGATTCCCACTGTTACAGTGAATTAGCAGGTTTTTTAATCAAACAATCTTCTGTTTGCTCTTTTATGAATAATACTGGGAAAATTCTGGTACCTTTCAATTTTTTTTAACTCTTCCTTTTCTTTTTTTTTTTCCCCAAAGACAAATTTGAAGATGAGTTGAAGTTAAAGAAATAAAAGGAGTAATGTTTGGGGAGATATTTTCTTGACCTTGTAATATTTTTTTTTAAATTGGAAATTAATAAAAAGGAGTGAGTAGGAGAAATGTTTGAACCATTGTGTTCCAGGAAGAAAAACATGAAAAGTATTAAGAGCAAAAAAACCCCCCAAAACAGTTGTGGGGTTTTATTATTTACACATACTGTGTTTTTTGAAGTTTCTTCTTTCCTATGTTTGTATATATTCCTAACTTTTGCTTTCCTTTGACAAAAGAAAAAAAAAATTGAAAGAACAAAACCCAAAACATCCTTATTATAGAAAAGATTTCTATTTCTATTTTCTTATTGTCAAAAGAGAGGGGAAAAATGAGCACAATAGCTGATCATAAAATTTTGGCATTACTTACGAATGTTCTCTACTGATGGAAACGCACTGCTCCAGCAAGGGAAGTCAAAGTCCTTGAGTTTTCCACGATTTCCCATGGTTAAAGTTTCTGTGTTTTTGCAGAGCAGGAAAGGTGCATTGCTATTCCTGCCTCCTCAGGCTATCACAAAAGGGTGAAAACCTACAAACCTATTCAACACTACTAGCACAGCCAAATCCCACAGAAGAAAGCAAATCCAAGCACAAATTCAAGTTCAGAAAAATATACATAACTGCAAAATGGGTGACAGCTGTGTCATACACCGATTGAGATTTCCTCTCCTATACTGTCCAGAGAAGTATTGTCCCCTTATTTTCAATGACAGTTCAACCTTTGACTGTTGCTGTATTTTTCTGCCTTCTGTAGCTTTAGTCAATATACAACTTCTATACAAAATACTGTGAGGGTACCCTGGTGAATTTTCCTTTGATATTTCTTCAACTATAAGAAAGAATTACTGGATTTATTCTTCTGTTATGGTGAAATCTGCTTGAAAATGTCTTGATATGTATAGGAATAATTTATTTTGTTCTAGTTAACATGTAGAGCTATTTGAATTATACTGCATGTTCATTTAGATGTCATCACTGTGGATGGGTTTCCATTTTCCACTGTATGTCTGAGTAACAAGTTGCTAGAAGGCAGTTACTTTGGGAACACAGGAAGCAGTGTTTTATGGTAGCCATAAAAACAGGCTAGGTGGAAAACCATCTTACATATGAGTATTGATATTTCATTGCCCACTTCAATCCCTATTGATCAATTGCTGGTAAAAATAAAATGGGATGTTTAAGCTGGCGAGGACTAGAAATGCCGTATGTATTGCAGACTGCAGCCCTGGACAAGTAACAGTCCATTGCTCAATTACAATCCCGGTGTCCACAAGGTGTGAGTTATACACACCCCAGACAGCATGCCTGGCCTGGAACATGGGTGTTTGCAAATGATAAATAGGACACAGGAAATAGATAACAGAAAAATCGGAGATGTGAGGATCACATATCCTGAAACTGAAGTAAAGATGGTATTTCTTAGTGAGAGGTGCCTATTACCACAGGGAAAAACCCCAACCCTTCAAGCCCTTAACTATTGCCAATATTGCAGTGAGTCCTTTGGCTGCGTTGTGCTCTCTGTTGAATCGCATTACTGCTAATAGAGATGGAATAGAACCAATATAGTTTTCACCTGTGCAAAGATTTAATTTTTGTTATTCCTTAAGGGCACAAAGTAAAGTATATGCATTTAGTCGATTTGGACAGCACTTACATTGCCATGTCTTTTGCTGGGCTTGTCGTCTACTGTCTGCAGACACAGTGCCTGATGCACATGCCTACCCCTTGTTCTGCCCGTGCAGAATACATATACGTGGGCAGTACCATTATACAAATAAGTTAGCATTTGCTCGAGTGAAATTTTTGTAGTAACAGATTGAAGTATGACAACAACAGCACCGAAGCAACAAATTTTTCTGAAGGTTCAGAGAGTTTTCTACTTCAGATTTTATTTTAGCTGTGACATTTTAGTCTCAGAAAATTGCAGGACAAAGTTTTGTAGTTTTCATGTGGGTTTAGTTGTGTTTTTGTTTTTGGAATAGGTATTCTGAACAACACGAAACATTATTTGCCAAAGCCGTATGTGGCCAATGGAGCCCTGCAGGGTATTTGGATTCCTCCCATAGTTGCATCACTTCTCGGTAAGCCTTCTATATAAACATTTTGCTGTTTGGAAATGCATTTATTTTAGTCCTCTGTATTTGCCGGTATGCTACTTGCGTAACTGCAAATCTTTCCTGAACAAAGCAAATTACAAAGTGTCATTGGAATGACTAAATTCCATGGAAAAGGCCCCCAAATAACAAACTTAGAATAACCACAAAATGTTGACAAAAATTGCACAAAAGTAGTACCTTTTCTATTCCAGAATAAAACCTACTGTGCTAAGGAAAGAAGGTAGAAAGCAGAGAAATGTAACATATTCACTCTCCAATCAAACAATCTTCTGTCTGAATGCTAAATCCTGTTCCATAATGTACTACTTTGTTAAAAAATATTGTTCTCCTCTGCTTGAGATTCAGAGTAAAAGAAAGTTGAAAAGTAATATTGTTGATTTAAATCTACTAATTGGAAATAGGCTGGGGTCGGCAAGCTCATTTATCCGCATTTGCTCATGTACAATCTTCACAAAGAATCGTGCAGACTAAGACAAGAGTGTTTGCAAGCACTCACTGCTCTTTTTGAAGCCTAAGGACTTTCTCTCTGACTGGGTTTGAGATCGCTTACAAAACCTTACCAGTCTAGTAACTGTAGTAGTGGAAGGGATGTATGAGAACAAAAAAAGTGCTAAAATCCTCTTAAAGAGAAAATATTAGGAAAGCTTGCATCTATTAAACTACATTTAACAAACATATTAGACCAGTAATCAATCATGTAAGTAGATGGCATTTTTACTTTTTCAGCCACATAGGAGGTGCTGGCCTCTCTCTTATATTTCAGCTGTATAGGTTTGAAAAATACAAACTACACATTGAAAAAGATATGCCATGTTGAACACTTGTTTGATTTCACTTTGTCTTACCAAAAGATCAATTTAAGCCAGAATTGTATTTTAGGTTAGATACCTGTGCCTAGTTTCAGACATATCAGAGCTTTTTGGTAATGACGGTGATTATTTGTGCAAAACCATCACATTGCCCCATGGCAGAAGACATTGGAAGCCATGTGCTAGAAACAGAGACCCAGGCAACACGCAGACATAGTAGCCCCATGCATTTACTGCACTCAGCAAAAGATGTTCATGGGTATCCAGAAATTATAAGTGGGACGTACAACACAGGGCTGTGGTTTCCTTGGCAATGCCAAGACTTATTTAACTTATGTGATGGATGGTTTTGATTCTGAGCGAAGAGAGAAAGAAAGGGATCCAAAGAGTAGCCTTGAGTTTGATTCTCAGATAGCCAAGCAAGTAGTAAAACAAATGCTTTCTATTCGAAATAGGTTCTAGCACAAGTATACAACTAAGAAATGCTCTTTTTGCACTAGCTTACTTTCAGAGAAGTTTCTAAAGCTTGTACTCTTTTTACCTAAAAATGAATTAAATTGCAGCAAGAAGGCTATACATTTTTATTTCACAATCCAATAAAAACATTAATAGTTCAACAGTAGATGTTTAGTTTGAACAATGACTAGTAAGTACTACAAGCATTTTTGTTAAAAATGTTCTCCAAGTGCGCTGGCTAAAAATTATCTGATTAAAATGCTAAATGTTTTATATTTGTCAAAGGTGTGAGCTGCTTGTGATTCAAACCCTGCACAGGGTACGTGGTGGCCGTGGTGTGGCCCTTGTGGCAGCTGATCTGGCTTGGTGTCAGAAAGACGACTCGTACTTACAGGGTTTTTGTTCTTGCTTAAGGAGAACTGAACCATGGACAATTCATAATTTGGGTATCAAGACGAATGTCCATTTATAATTTTTGGAGGTCTACTGGTTGTGTGTTTTTTGCATCAGATATGAGTCTGAAACGATGTCTAGTTTAGCCAAATTGCTTCACTTCTGCACACCCTTGGGTAAATGTGTAATTTACTTTATATTTCACTTGCCTATTCTTCCTTCTTTATTCTCTCATGTTTCCCTTCCTCCTCCCAAACACAGGGTTTCTCTTTCTCATTGGAACTATTTCTTCCCATCAACAAATACTTTCTCACTGTTTTTTATGCTGTTTCTTCTGATATTTTAGCATTATAGAGATCATTAAAATAAATAATCTCTCCTCTGTCCTTTTGCTTCCAATTAAACCGAATCATGTTAATTATAAATCAAAAAATGTGGCAAATTGAACAACATTAAAAAAATCTACCTTTCAAATTTTCCTTTAAAAAAGAGAAGAATAATTTTGCTTCTGCTATGAAAAGCAAGAGATCATAGACACCTACTTATTTTCCACCTATTTAAAACATCTAAAATTAATATAAATTTTATTTCCTGGAACTTCAGTACTTAAGCAGGCATACATTTTCCTGTTGGAAGGCTGTGCCACATTCAGGTGTGTACTACAGCTAATATTTACAGAAACCAAATGCAAAACGTTCTTTATCAAGAACTTTTTAGCAGAGCCTTAGCTGATGGACAAACTCTTTTTGATAAGTACAGATCTGAAGCTGCATCACTTCTAACCTTCCCTTGCAACTCCAATCCCTCCCCCTCCTGAAACATTTTCACTGGAAGTTCAGTTAATAGCTCATTGTATTCAAGAACCAGGTGTGTTGTGAAATTGAGCCATGGAACAATTTCTGTCTCTTTCAGGGCTTTTTCCACCAAGAAGTTGGAAGAGATGCAGGGGAAGAGCACGCCAGACTTTCAGGAGGCATGCAGACTTTTTCAACTGTGTGAGAACATCTACCCCCACTCTTCAACAACCAAAGTCATTCTGATCTTGTCCCCCCCGTAATGCAAACCTGGAGCAGCATCACTATGGGAACTAAGACATGTGAAACACGTAAGAAACAGGATAGGTCAGTGTGATTATTTTCACTAACTTGTGCTATTTTCACTAATCTTCACTTCTTTCTCCTTATCTGTAAATTACTAAATACATTGACCAATTGCATATTTTTCTAAGAGTAGGATATATAACGTGAACATCTGAGCTGTGGAAGGGAATAAAGTCCTGTGGGAAGAGAAAATACCTTTTATTTTCTGTCCAGGTCCCACATGTTATTAACTAGTGTCTGTATGTCAGCCCGTACCTGTCTGTTTGAAGTTGTTCATGTGCTAGCAAAGTGAATAATTTCAAAAGTAGAAGTTTTCAGTAAGACTTTGTTTTCCCAAAGTAATTTGAAAAAAAAAAAAAAAATCTCCTTTCCATGATTGGTCCATAGTTATTTCCATGCTCTTTTACTATGGGGTGATGTAATGCAGCCTCATGCTGTTGCAGAATAATGATGCTTAGACAGTCAGTTAGGTTTTAAGATTGTTGTAACTGGGTTTTATATCCAGTATTTCGATCACTTACTTTGTAACAACAAGTCACAGAATCACAGAATGGTAGGTGTTGGATGGGACCTCTGGAGATCATCTACTCCGAAGCCCCTGCTAAAGCAGGTCACTAAAATATCTTTAACCACACTTCAGACATGACCTTACAGATTAACCTCTGATTAGTTTACTGATGCCTGTAATTTAACTTTGTGTTCTTTTTGATTGAACTTGTCTAAAATCCAGCAGAAAGGGCTGGTTCAAGATTTGAGGCTGTTGAAAGATCTGCAGCTTGATTTTACCTCTATTCCTTTTCTGATGTGTGCATTTTCCAACAATTAGAAAGCACTGCGATGGGTATGTAAGTCTGCACAGATGTGATTAAGGAAACAGCAGCTGGGTGATACCGCCATGGCTTCCCTGCACCATGGCAGACCCAAAGGACACAGTCACAGACGCAAGGCTGAGCAGATGCACACGCACTTGCACACTGATATTGCTACACTTCTGCTGAAGAAATGGGACCTGTAAGTGCTGTGTATACTCTTAAACCACATCTAAGAATATAAAATCAAATACTTTGGGGGTGACAGTAGGGTATGTGTATGAAACCTAAAGGTCTAGAGTAAGCAAACTGTGAAATTCTCTCTTCTGTCCCTAAAATATATGAAACTCTTTGATGCTTAAAGAATGGTAGCCATCCAGTGGGACGGTGAGGGAAGGACTCAAAGAGGACAGAAGAGCCGAATGTTGCAGCTGAAGAGGAGCAGAGCTGAGGGACTGCCCTGAAGGTGAGTAAAGCTGTGCTGACTCTGGGTGCTTTTTTCAAGCAGCCTGAATCAGACCTTGTCACACATCCCGCTGTCACCAGCTGCCTTCCTCCGCCTGCCTGGTGAGCCACGCTGGAGAGGCAACCCCGTTAAAAGTAACACAATTTTTTAAACATATTTTATTTGTAATCAACTCATCTCTGTAATCAGATCAGCACTGGCGTGCACAAGGAAGGGCTCAGTAATAAAAGACAGACAATGCTGCTGATAACACGACAGATCTAGATCAGCCTGAAATAGTAATGAAGCGTCATCCTGCTTATGCCTGTGCCCGCCTCAGCAGAAACTGTGCGCTCAAAGACTCCTGAGGCCCCTGGGCTTTGACAAGGTAGTTTGTTCCAGTGCAGAGGGAAATAGATGAGTAACAGAAAAGTTGTGCCTCACTGACAATAGCATAATCCAAAGGAAAACATACATCTCAAAGACCAAGAAAAGATAGAGAATAACTTGGCAAGAGCCAAAGCAGACTCTGATTTATTATACAGATAATGTTCTTTGGCACCCTACGGTAAAGGGATGAAGAAATTTTCTAGGCTGGGACCTGATTTTATACCAATTTTTCAATTTGTTTAATTTTGAGCTTGGCGTAGGAACATCAGAAGGAAGACACTACTTGAAGGAGCTCAATTTTTCCATATGAGTTACATCTAATAAAAATTTTATTATTTTTATGAGTCTTTATATGCTTACATCTTTCCCATATCAAACTCTATTTTAATTATTTGTCACTCTCAATAAGCTGTTCCTAGCATATTTGCAAAAGATGTATGCAATGCATTACGGTGTGCAAATTTCTTCCAAAGAAGTTGTTGATGAGAAAAATTAACTTAGCTAGAAATCTGTATTTTCGTTGCTTTCTGTTTTAATGGTCATTCCTCATTCCAATCTTACTGTGAAATACATTACCATAAAGGTATATTTTGACAGCTTTTCTGAAGCTGAGTAGAGAATAATTAAAAAGAATAGCAATTAACCTGTCTTAAGGAAAGCATTGTAACGTTAAGTGCTGCTTCAGGGAAATTTCTATTGTAAAATCAAAAGGATACACAGGGAACAAAATAATATTTAAGGCAAGCTGCCGGTCAAATTATGTTCAACAAGTTTAGTACAGTCGATTTAATGTCCCTTGGCCACCCTAGTCAGAGTTATGGTTTTAAGCAACATATTAGGAGCATTTAAGGGGACAGAAATATACAGGATTTAAGATGGAATAAAAACAACATTGTGATTTAGGATTAGAAAAATGAAATTGATTGGAAATAAAAAAGTATATATATGACTAGGAAATGCAAACAAGCCTGATGCAATTAGACTTAGTTATATTCCTTATGGAAGTCTGATTTTTATACTTTTTACTGAAGAAATTGCTTAATTCTCTGAGGCATGTCGGTAAAAGCATTAAAAATGGCTATACTGGGTAAGAGCAAAGGTCCTAGTATGCTGTCTCCAGCAATGACCAAAACCAGATGCCTGGAGCAGACCAAACATGAAATGAGAAACTACCTCAGTCAGGTAAAGTTTTCTTTTTTTTTCCCCCCCTATTCTTAATGGTTTGTCTTTATTATAATGTTTGGCTTTATTTTTCTACTCCCTGACCTGATGTTTTCATGGATTGTGCAGTACTCTGCAAGACACGTTCTGCAGGAATTTAGAGCCCATCATGTTATATGTGAAATTCTGATTTGTCTTTCCCCCATATATATAATTTCACATTACTTGAATTTTATCTGCCATTTCAATGACAAGTCACCTGTCCCAAAGAGTTTTTCTGTATTTCTTTAGCGAAGCCTCAATCTCTTCTTCTACCCTCTGTTTTCAGTTCTTTAATCCTTCGCTTTTGGTGAGGGAGATTTTGAGACCCTTTTGGAAAGCTAAATAGACTACACAAAGCGGATGTCCTTATCACACACTTATTATCTCCTTCAAAGAACAACAAAGGATAAAGGATCTCATCTATATTGTAATTTATCTATTATTTCAATTTTTCTTGTACTTTCTAATGAATTTTAAGGTATAGACATGAGATTTACTGACTCCGATTCTGTGGCTTTCCCATGATAGCCATTTGTCATATTTTCTGTCTTTCAGCCCTCAAGTACCAAGGTGGCTTTGAGCTAGAGACAGTTATAAACCAGACAGTTATAAGCCAGAGACAGTTCAGTTATTACATCCCACAGTAAGTTTAGAATGGCTGGGGATGGTCCTGCCAAATCTGCCTCTTGCAAGACTAGGCCATCGTCTGGTCCGTAACTGGTTTTACTGATGCTTATGTTGATACGTTCCTAATTATCCTTAGATATCTCATATCTACTGTACACTTGAGTTTCACTGCCCTGACACCATAGACAGGCAGTGGACATAGGAAAGGCCACAGTTGCCTCCCTCTGGGCTGCAATTGCTTTCTTTAGTGAGCAGAATGGGAACTGAGCTGTGTTATAAAGCAAGAAGACCCTCTCATGCTCTTGAGGGGAATTCTGGCCTCTGCTAAGTTGACTGGAAGTTTTGCTGCTAATTTCAGTGGATGTAAGTTGCCAAATTCCAGAAGGTACTTTTCCAACTCAATAGCCAACGAATAGAAGCAACAGGAAAATCACTTCTACAGACAGAGGAGCAGCAAAGTGTTCTTTCCATTTCTTCTTCTGCTTGTTGAGAAAAAATTGCTTGCACCCACAAGCAAAAATATTGAGGAGAGTCTAGTACTGAAAATTCAGTCTTTTCAATTCAAGAATGTGGACTTTCCTCCCAAGAAATTCTAGAATTATTGTCAAGAAGAAGAGTCCTCATCTGCCTTACTTCAGCAGTGACAGAAAGAATATAGTAGGGACATGATCTAACAGAATCTGTCACTGTATCTATTTCCTTTAATCAAGAAAACCTTTCTGTACATCTTAAAAACAGAATCATTTTCCAAGGACTCACTCAGAGAGAAAAAAATTCAGAACGCCACAGCCACAGCTGCATTGGCTGCATGAAATATTACAAAAGGTCCTTGCAAATAAAAAAAATATTATTCAGCAGCAGAGATCATGAGCTACTTAGCTGTAACGTCACACAATTAGTTTTAAGGAGAAAGGAACAACTGCAATATTTGTTCAGTAAAAGAAGATTTAAAAACCTCGGGGGAGTAAAAGAGGAATTAGAATTTCTGCAGGAGGATGAGTCAGATATTGTAGCAACAGCCAAACAGCTACCATGACCGAGACGTGGACCGATGACGTGCACTGCTTGGGAAGCTGGGTGAAAGCTGGAGTTACAAGAATTTATCTGGACCCAAAGCACTTTGGAGAATTACTGTAGATTAATTTCCATTGCTGCCGAATGGTGCATCTGTCCTAAGTCCTTTACCTGATATGCCTCTCCTGTGCTTAAGCAGATTGGAAAGGGTTTAAATTAAAAAGACCAATATTAGTAGGGAGATAAATATTGCTGGGATCTGTATCATCATGAGATACTTTAACTTCCCAAATGCAGACTGCAGAACAGGTATTGCCAACAGGGTTCGGTCACGGCAGGCTGTGACAGGTGAAAAACTTCTTCACCGTTTCCAAAGCAAAAGGTTCATTCAGCCATGAGTTCTGGTGAAAGGAATAATTTCAAACTGATGACTGCAGAACTGATGTAAATTGAGAGCTCAGACATAAATTTTGTTTAAATATCATCAAGAAATAGTAAGCTTCAGATTCAAAAGGGCGAGCTCTTACAAAGTGAGAGAAACAATGGGTGGGATGGAGAGGTTAGATTATTTTTAAAATAAAGGCAAAAACTGTCTGAAATCTGTATCCCAGTAAGATGCGAAAATTAGTGTTTGGGGGATTATTGGAGAAAAAAACCTCCTCCAGTAGGACAGTAAAAAGCAAGCAAGCAGAACACCTACATGGAATGCAAAACAAGATTTATTTGCAAAAACAGCTAAATCTTGGCGATTTAGGCGGAGAAAGGCAGATCTAGGGAGAAAGAGAAGTGAGGAAGCAAAACCTGTCAGAATTTGCAAAGGAAATTAAGAATACCTTGGATATCCAAATGAAAGAGAACAACAGAAGATGTGAGATTTAAGGCAACGCAGGGTATGAGTATGTTACATTTTCAGTAGGAATATGAATGTAGTCTATGGATGTGAAGATACGCTAGCTAATACAAGAGTGTATCAGCGAGAAAGTATGACAGCAGAGCTGGCAGTCAAACACAAGGACCTCAATACACTCATACTGAAGGACTTACTATTCCACCCCCACAGTGATGGAAAAGCTGGCACATAATGTTGCAAGAGTATAAAAAGGAGTTTAATAATTCTTTCGGCTGTGGGTGTAAGTGGGAAATGATACCTCGTAGCTGTGAACATAAAATATGGCAGTGACACTGAAGAATGGAAGGAGATGGGGAAATGGGTGGATGAGAGAATTACGTGATGACTGCCCCAGCCAGGGGGGCAGTGGAACAAAAGGGGAAGGAAACAGAAACTGGCGGCTTAGAAGGAAGAGGGCTTGAAAAGCAACACTGAGAATGCCAGAACAATCCACTCCTGTCTTCTAGACACGTGGTAACTGTATGTTGCCTAGATTTTAGACAAGGCTTTGATACGTAGGTGTGCTGGAGCTAGGAGTTAGTCAAGGAAAGGGAGGTGAGCTGAGCGTACACGCTGCGTGGCGAGCCGGGAGGAGGGAGGCAGCTGGTCTGCTTCGGCTTCGGCTAGAGTTTGCTGCAGTCGTTAGCTGTCTTGCCCGCAGCACCAGGAGCTGGATCCACTGAGTGTTCAGCTCTTTGCCTTTGCATGGGTTTTTCAGTTGTGTCTCAGGTCAGGAAACCATTCTAGCCTGAAGCGTGAGCTCTCCTTTTCCACGTATTAAAGTACTGTACCCATTCCCACACTACACATTACCATACATCTTTCAGTAAGTATTCACGTGGACCAGATGGTCACAGATATTTAGGTGCTGACAGGCAGCAGCTAGCATGATCTCTAAAAAGTAATGAGGGAAGTTTAGTGCCTAATCGCATAACAACAGTTGCTCACTCAGACGGAGTGCTAACGTTTATAGCCAGTTATGGTGCAAGGCATTCTTTTTGGACTAGAGTGAACTTTATCTATTACAGTTGTCTATTTAATGTGGACATTGTGTTGTCAAGCAAGTACAGGTGACACTAGCAACTTCAGCAATTATTTTCACTTTAATTTGTAGATTTTGATCTATTTGACATTTCCCCTTCTGTGGTCAGCAGGACCCAATCATTTTTATCAGCACTTCAAGCGCTACAATATGCCTCCAAGACTGGAGGAAAATGGCAGTATAAAACTAATCCCCGCAACAGGTAGGAGTGTTTACATAGAGATAGCATGTTTAGTTTGATAAATAATTCTTCATGTAGTCAGATATTTTTCTAAATATCTGCTATCAACAAAACACCCAGAAGGTGCCAAGTTCCATTTCTGTTTTCTAGATATAACAAAATGGACTGAATTTATAAATGCCATTTGTATGCCACTAGTTTACTGACATTAAATTCTGAAAATTGTGAAGCAGCGCGGCAAACTAGAGGCTGTTTCATTTTAATATAGAAGTGACAGTTCTGTGACCTTTCTATGCCTTTTCTCATATGATCATACCAAGCAGCATGAGCGAAAATGACATTTGGAATGAGAGTCTAGCAAGGTGAATGTAGCGACGGTTTGTTGTTTTCTGGTTTTTCCCAGACATCTGTCTTGAAAAGTCAAAAAATTGTGAGTAGAGCATAAAATTCAGTAATACTTTATGACAGATTTTACTGTAGTAGTTCCCCCTGCCAAAAAAGTAAATGGATTTTTGATTTCTTTGCGCTTTGTTTTGTTTTGAATTTCTATGATGACCTTAATTTAAAACAGGAAAAGATATAGTTTGGGCTTCTAAAAGAAAATGTATAAATATGTAGACACAATGTTAACATGGTAACAAAAGCCAGACTCCTGAATATACCACTGCAATTTTGCATTATTTTTTTTTCCCAATACAGGTTAATATTGTTCCAGGTTAGGGAAAAAAAGAAGACACCACCAAATATCATGTAGAATGTATACAAGAGTGTTTCAAGATTGTTTTCAAGGCATAGTTTTGGGACAAGTTAATCAGGTATGCAAACAACACGGGTAAGGTATTCCAGCTACGCTGTGGTTTTTTGATTCCTTGTAAACCAAGATCTTACCCCCTACTCATAGCAGTGACAATCTAGCTAAAGCCTAGGAGGGAGCTCACACTTGACCTGTCCCCAGGTCGTCCCAGCTTGAGAGACGTGATACCGCAGGGATGGCAAGTGACCAGCTCAGGTCAGCAGAGTTTTCGTAGCTTCACCCCTGAGTAGCCATGGGCTAGTCTGACGTTACGTGGTGCACAGAAAGTAAATACCCAGTAAGCAGCACCCTACATACACAGATACACATACATATGTGTGTATGTTACATATACATACAGACACATATACTTAAGTAAACGAGCATTTAATACATGCATGTGGAAAACCTAGAAAAGAAAATTAACCTTCTGGATTTCTTTCCTGGAGATTAGACTGACCTGAAGGCCTGATTTATAAGAAGATATTCTGCCAAAACCAGCAGTACAGTAATTAATGATCTTCAGGCAGTTGTAGTTTTTGGCACTTTACCACTTCATGCTATTGATGATCTGGTTTATTCCATTTTAAAGATGAAACATCTACGATTTTAGTTTGCAATAGGATCCACAAAGAATATCCCTTTGTGTAGCAGAAACATTTTTGCAAAACTGAAGTAGACTTTCCCCTTTTTCTATTTTTCATAATAAAAAAAGACTGGCTGTCTTTGGTAGAGGAACTTCAGGGAGGGAAATAATCTCTCCCTATTGATTGCTTTTATTTTTTAAGAACCTATTTATTACCCATATCCAAAGAAGCATATTTGTCTATTTAAGTACCTTCCCTTAGCCTCCACTGTTTTTACAATCCAACTCTGAATGGCATTTTTTGGATGTAGCATTTAGATGAACCTCAGAACAACTTTTTGGACTGGGTAAAGTACTAAGTAGGAAGAACTGACCTCTCTCTCACACTCTCCCTGGCATCGTTTACACAGGAAGCAGAGAGGTCCCAGGATTTGGAAGAACTGCAGGGAGCTTTTAAGCTCCCTCTGGGCCCAGCTCCACCATCCTCCCACCCTGGCACGCTCACATGCCCAGGCAGGGGAGAGGGAAGCAGGGGGCAGCGAGGGGCAGCAGACCAGAGCAGTATTTCCCCAGCAGGCAAGTCCCCTCCTTGCCTTTGCAGAGATTCCCATCCTCTTGGTGCCACAAAGGTACTATAAACCAGTAGAAAAACTGCCAAATATTTTTCTTTTTGTAATGCAATACATAGGTTATTTTCTCAATTTCCAAGAAAGGATTAATTGAGGTATCTATGTTAACTGATTACAGCCTGCTAGTACAGGCTACAGCTCCAAAAAGGTTTTAGCAGCCTTCCCAAGATAAATCTTATTTTTCATGGCTCATTAAGTTTGGTGAAGTCTGCTGCAGGCTGAAATTTTACAAGATTCTAGCTCTGAAATGTTTTCTTTAAACTCTGATAAGTAAAATCGTTGGCAAGTTCAATGATACATAGAAAGAAATAATTTATTAGTGTTAAACACTCTTTACTTACAGGGCTTGAAAACATCTGATAAAAAAAAAGGTGGCAAACAATTATCACTGCTAATTACCTTTCAGCTGTAGTTCTGGATATATTTATTATAGCTTTGCATTTCAATGCATATGTGGCGAATACTATTTTGTAAAAACTTCAGTAATAATGTCTTTTTCAAAGGTGAAAGTATACACGTTCAGACAGCTTTCAAAATCAAATTTCAAGCAGAGAAATATTTTAGGAGCCAGAAAGTTGTCCTTTCCTTCACCCCCTCCCAGCACTGTGCAAGAAGAGAGAGGAACATCTGGCGAGGTTTCCTCATGCCTTTGCTGCCTCACTGAAGGCCGGAGTCACACTAGGGTGCTCACAGCCCCCACAGAAAGCCTTCACCGCTCACCATGCAGTGACATTGCTGCTGCCTGCCCCAGCGAGTGGCAGAGCCCCCTCCTGTCCTTCTGCTCCCTGGGCAGCGCGGCCCGAGCAGAGACCCGGGAAATGCTTGCCAGCACGCCCGGGGAAATGCCTCCCAGCGCGCCCAGGCGTGTTGCCAGCTGACTGCGCTCCCCATCGCAGCTAGTGGCAAAACAAGGCCGTGAGTTTTCAATCCCAGCGTCAGAAATCACTCCCCAGTTCTCAAGTGCTCTCTCAAAGGTAGAACACAATCGCTTTCTAGTCATGCAATAGCAATTAAAATGAAGACTCGGTGGTGCAAAACAGCTCTAAAACATTATTGGGTACATAGCGGAACTCCGCTCATATATAATCCCTATCGAGGATGCCAATTACTTACCGCAATGGGTTTGTTTTTCCATTACCTTTCCATCACCTGCAAATCATTGAATCAGAACGGTTTGGGTTGGAAGGGACCTTGAAGATCACGTAGTCCTAACCTCCCTGCCACGGGCAGGGGCACCTGTGCGATCACGACGTGTTGCTCCTCAGATAATCCTGGCTCTCCTGACAGGCCACAGCCTAGTATTTCTGAGGCAGGGAAGGACATGTGTGTATTCAATACTGCTTAGATTACTGTATGACAATCCGCATGGCTGGGAGGAAGCCAGGCTACTGAGAAAAACAGTCAGAAATACAGTTAACAAGTTTTGTTTCTGCCACTACACTTTTCCTTTCCATTTTTCAGATAGTGACAGAGCTCAGCCTTGTATTTCCTGCCAAAAAATATTAGTAGTTGGATTTTTTTATACTCCTTTTCAAACAATGATTTGAGATTCGTCTTTTTGAGAGGCTGGGGAACTAACTGCCTCACTTGAAGTGACGAGGACCTACGTTTTCACACAATAAGCATAATGTTTCTTCTATGAAGTCAGTTTGAAAAAAAAAAACCTTTGAGAGAAACGTTGCCAGAGAATCCAAATCCATGTCAGCACATTGTCTTATCAAAGTCACATTACTTTGTAAAAATATTTCACAGAAATTGAATTTATTTATGAAAAGAGGGGAGAAAGAATGTTTCTAAAAGTAAACATTTTAAAATTTTTTAGATTTTTTTTTCTTCTAGGTTTTTTACTTTGGAACTGCTTTTGATGCTATACCGTATATAATATGACTGAAACTGCTAGAAAGAAAGTAAACCGGTTTCAATATGTATGAGGAATTTCTTTCCATATGTCATCAGGAAAAAAAAACATTTTGCGAACTGTTTTCTCAGGAGGCAAGATTTGCATCTTCTGAGATGCAGTAAGCTGACACCCGCTGAGCTGTGAACAGCAACAGTTTTAAGTAGCCAGTGGGGATGACTGGTCCAAAAAATGTTTTTTTTAAAAGCCAGCTGTAATGCCATTTCTCGTTTTGCTGGTCTCTTGGATTTGAATAAATATGATCTGCATAGTGATTTCTTTGCATTTTGGCTTCCTATCTTCCTCTCCCGTCCCGCAGTTCTGTGCTTTGTTACGTTCCTGACTGTGACGTTGGGACCTGGTTTTCTTCCTTTCCATTTGTGAAGACGACCTTGCTGGTCAAACTGTTTTCAAAGGTCCCTCAGCTCCATTTAAAATCCAGACCTCTAAATGTGGTCTTTAATAGTTACAAAACGTCCTCATAAATTCCAAGCTACGTATTTTCTATAGTGTTCCTTTATGGTTCATTTAGTGTGACATTATATAACAATTTTAAAAAGGCATTTCCTTCTCAATCACTTTTGAGTGAAGCGTCTGGAAAAATCACTCTTACGACTTTCTGCTTGAGCCTTTAATTAGCGCAGTGCTTCTTAACTGCTGCTGTAGCTTTTGATTCACTGGCACCAGCACACTTCTATAGTGATGGATGTGCTGGAAAGGCTTAGATAGATAGGCTGAAATGTATGCACATGTCAACGTAAAAGGAGATATGACATTCACTTTCAAAATGATCTTTATGGGATAATACTTCATAGAAGCGATGATGTTGTGCTGGATAACTGCAGCTTTATAAGTAAATACAAATAATACTCCACGTGTTTTATCAGCCTCTGTCAGTGTAACCTTTAGCATAAAATCAAGACAAATTCAGTGCAGTATTTTAAGATGAAAGGGGCATTATCACAGGTAGCATAAATAACAAAACAAGAATGTATGTAGGCAGCTATGAATAAAAATATAAAGATTTCCCAAACTTTAGAGTCCACCGTGAGGGAAGAAAAAAAAGCCACATGAAGGAGCTACTGGAAATCGGACCTCTTGAGACGAAGAGGGATTTTAATGGATCTGGTTTTATATTGACTGGTTTTAATATTGACTAACAATATTCTATGAGAATTGTGTATAACAAACTGTGATGTAGAAAGCTTTTTGTCTAATGGGAATTAGCAACCAAGAAAAATGAAAAAGAAAACATAGCAGGAAGTCTGTAGAGCTACCACGGCACTGGTCACCATCCTCTTTCTTGACCTGGAGAAATGTCAGGCGTGAGGACACTTGTCTTCCAGACATCCTGTAGCACTGCCACAGTGAATACAGTGTGGATGCAGGACTTCTTGTTACCATAAGCATGCCCACTTGCACAAACTCATCAGAAAAGTGGCTATGGTGAGCTGAATGGCCACGTGTACCAAAACAGTACTGGGTACCCACCACAGACCAAGCACGGCACTACAGACGCAACATAGGGTGCAAAGCTTATGCAAGAAGGTGGCTGAGTGAGCTCACACTGAGTTCTGGGCTGTCAGCATTGGCATTAACCTGCTTGGAGGATCTCTGTGCCATGGTGGTGCTTGAGGTGGCCTGCTGCAGCTGCAACTCTGGATACACATTTGAAGCTGCTGAGAGATTAAAGGCCATGGAGTGCTCAGATGCTACTGTAGTGAAAGGGTTAGAAAAGTACCTCAGAGAAGAAAAGCAGCCTAAGAACAACAGAGAAAACATAACTGATTACTATCATCAGTTTTGTTGGTCACCAGGAGCTATAACACAGTAGTAAAGAGCTTATGAAGCTTCTGTTATTTGGCCATAACGAATGGGCTTTGAAAGCAATGCTACTGCTGGAGTGAAAAGCCATCCTGAAAGGTCATCCTGGTGCTGGATTTTGCATGGCGGAACAGGGCTGAGTGAGTACACGGCTCAGCCCGGGCAATCCCAGCAAGTGCCCTCCTGCTGCGCCTCTGGAAGACAGCTGCTCCCGCAGGGCTGCTCCTGCCAGCTCGCCTTCTTGGAAAGGGACAAGAAATACAAATGGCATTAGTAAGGCTATAATTAGATGTCTCAGAGAATTATCAGGGACACTGATGAATCACACAGGCATTTAGACCGTGCTCCATGGGAGCTAAAAAGTGAAAAAGCAATTTCTTTCTGTGGCAGGGTTTCACCATACCTGGAGGCAGACTTTTCCCTGGGTCAAGGCCCAGTCTCACTAACTTCTCTTCTGCAAACTCCTTCTCTTTTTGGTTCTTATACCTGGTGCTTTCGTATGTGGCATAACAACGCATTTGAGGTAAAGAAAGCTTCCACTGACAGTAACAGCACCAAGCCTCAGTTACCAGAGAATCGTGCAGGATTTTCTTTTTGTTGTCACAAGTAGAATTAATGAAAGTCCAAAAGGATAGTGTTGAAAGAAACAGCAAATGTTTTTGAAAGCTGGATTAATCTCGTGAATATTGTCAGCCAGGGGAAAAAAAAAAAAGGAGACAATATTGTCAATGCCACATCTACCTCCTACAAAACTTTATTTTTACATTTTTTAAGGAAACTCAGCTGTCTGGGTTTTGGCAGTCAGCATTAAATGTAACTTTGTTGTGTTGCTGTGCATCATCTCAGGACAGAAAAGTATTACACAATGCTTGTATTTAATATGTTCTATTTATGTCAGTCAGAAAGTGATAGCATGTCCTATCTAATTAAACACAGATTTCATGCGCATCACTTTGTTCACATACTGTGCAAATAATGGAAGCTAACATTAAAGTATTAACATCAGATAAAATTGCATTTCATATTAACCCAGTGTGTGGAAATCTATAGTTTAAAATATATCTTATGAAATGTAATTGCTTTTACATATTGCATTCAGCTCTGATATTGATCAAGATACTCCCGGGAGTGTACGATGAGAGGAGAAAATGAGCATGCTCCCCTTCCTCTATGGATCATTCATCTTCTTGCTGATCTCTCACACTGCTTCTTTGAATAAAACTGGTTCTTGTTTGATATGTTTTCTTCTTTTTGCTGTTTAAGGAAGGTTAGTTTCAAAAAGGAATATCAGAATTTAGTCAGCTTCTTTCTAGTCAGATATTTTGCAGAGCAACGGGTCAACAATCCATGGCCTCTTCAGCTCTGCCTGTTTCCTGATCCCATTGGAAATGAAACACTCTGCATCTAGTATATAGGTTCCTAAAACAAACTTTGCTTTCTTTTCCTACTTTCAGACAAACAAATGTCCCAGGAAGCCAGCACCGTCTTGCTGACAAAGGCACGGACAGCGGCTGGGCTCTCAGTTTGAAAGCTCTTCTTGGCAAGAGGGTGCTTTGATGTGCTGCAAAACAGAAAAACTGTGCGTACCGATTTTGGGTAAGGAGCATCAGAACACCTTGAATCGGTGGGTCAATGTGTCACAGAAGGCAGCTGCACTTTGCTTCCAGTTTGAAAATTCAGCCTTCTTAGAGACAGAAAAGGCTTTAAATTACTTTTCTGAACATTGCATCCTTCAGGATAGTGCTTTTACACAGGCTAGACCCAACCCTTTTCATGGTCTTGGTTCTCACATCATTCACGCTGATGTAAATCCCCTAAGGTCAATGGAAATCATGCTGTAAGAACCATGTCCTGTATATTCATGTGCAAGATCTTACCTTTTCCGGAATCTGCCATAGCAACGATACCTGTTTGTGACTAAGGATTTGTTTTTTAAAAACTTGTTTTTGTTTGTAAAAGAATCAATCACAGATAGCCACACCATGCTAAAAATATACACATTTGTGATTAAAGCTCTTTAAAATCATTCTCTCATGTTCCTTATGGAAATATGGCTAATAATAAATCCTGTAAAAGTTCCATGTAGGTAGACTTGAAGTAGACAATACCATTAAAATTAAGAAGGGCTTTTACATTTAGAGGACATTATGGGATCGGAGCAGTGTATTTTAATATCCAACAGCAATGCCTCAAAGAAATCTATTCAAGCTTGTACACCAGCAATATGGAAGGTGGCAGGTGTCCTCCTACATTGGTATCTGCTGCCTGGGAAGCAAACCCAAAAATTAGTGATGCAGGAGTCTGAAAACTGAAATTAAAAATGAACTCATAAAATGATGACATGAACATTGCTTATATCCCTGGAACACTAATTGTTACAGTTGTTCAGATTTTTTTAACTTTTTCATGAAACAGGCCGTTGAAACGGTTCAAAGCACAACATTATCTGAGAAAAAGATGACCTTAACTCTTTTTGCTCATTGTTGTGTTTTCCTTTGGAGAAGCATAATTATCTGCCAAAAGCAGGATGATTATTTTGTTCCAATCCTGACTGGCAGCAAAAAAAAAAAAAAACCTGCTCTCTGCTAAAACTATCTAATTTTGTAGCTGCCTCAATGATATGTCTGCCTTTATCAAACGATGCCCTTTCTTCCTTGCTGGAGGAATACTCACTGTGCTCCATAAACAGTCGCTTTGCATTATGTAGATAATTTCACAAGAAAAGTGAAGAAGCGGGCTTTTGACAATGATGGAAACAATGAAGCGTGAAGAAATCGGGGAAGATCAAACATGCTCATTAGCTTAGATGGTACGAAATAGAGCCATTAACAATAACACAGTATCTGTCTTGCTACTGTTTCATACTGTATGAAATCCCATAATTGTCACATCAGAAAAAGCCTCATTTACTTTTCAATAATCAAATATTCAAAAGAAATCCTTACGCTTTATATCACGTGTAGTAGAGGGACCTCCTAATTTATTGTATTATTTTGATGTATTTTTTTATTACTTGAAAGGCCAATTCAAATTGCAGAGGTTTTATGGATATTTTATGGACTCAGTGTTCTGCATTCACAGCAAACAAATATGAACATTGAAAAAACATAGAAAAAACTAGAGTATCACTACAACCCACAATACACCTATAAATTGCATATTCATAATATAATAGGTACAGTCTGTTCCTTTCTACTAGTGATAAAAAACTCATCTAGGCATTTCTGCTTGCTCATACAATGTTTTGTTGCCTCCAGTGTTCAGAAGACTTGATGTGAAACACTTCAGGTATTAGGTCTCAACTACATTGTAACAGCATTGAAAAATTAAGCCTGCCATCCTGTTACACAGCCAACAGCTCCACCAGCTCACGGCAATTTTGTATGTACTATCATCTAACCAGTAAACCAGTATAAATGGTTTAATGACATTTTGCACTTACTTGAACCACAAATTTGAACCACAAACCCGAACCACAAACCCAATGTTATTGGGTTTGCACAGCAATGAAATCCCATCATCTGAGCATCTGAGCACCTCTCCAGAAGCAGAGAAATGGGTGTCTGTTCTTTAAGAAGTCATCGTGTTTTCCTCATGGTGAACAGGCTGAAGGTTACTCTCCTCTGAAGTTACAGGAAGCATCCATATCAAAGAGACATGGGAGGGTTATTGCAGTTCCTCTCCTTCATGTTCTGCTGTTGCAGTCTCTAAAACCAGCTGCCAACATGGCTAACCATTAAAAAAAGTAAAATTTCAACACCGATAAAGGTATGCAATAGTATGGGTGCACTGTGAGAGAAAGAGAGGGAAGGAGGGGAGAGAAACAGAAGACAGAATTTAATCTGTACCTGTGTCTACTCCCAAGGTAGAGACGTAGTCTATGACATTCAGCAGCATGAGTATGATGTGTCTTAACAATAATCTTTCAAATAACGGTATGAAATATAAATTAAATATTGCTTGTCTGTGCTGCAGAGTTTGATAAGGAAATTAGCTCCTGCGTCATTTGGTAGGAAGTCTTGCTTACTCCAGAGAAGACGATATAAAGCCACAATATTGCATTGTTAAACAGATTTAGTATTCCACTTAGGTACTAAATTTCCTTTAATAATACTAATACTTGGAAAAATTCTATACTGTGTTAAAAACCACAATTTCAAACGCCTTTCTAGCTTTTTTGGTTACCCAAGACTGATGCAGAAAGGAACCTCTGAAGCACATAAAAGCTAGGGGGATTTAGCTCCTGTTTACATTTTTCCTCAAAAAATTATTATAACCATGCTTGAATAATCATTTTTAATGAAAGAAAGCATCTCTGTGACTTAAATGCTCATCATAAGCCTTATGTTGTGAAAGAAGTGCATCTCAAGACTATCATGCCTAATTACTGCATATTTTCAAGACATCATTATTAAGGCAAGCAGCTCTTAGTGCTGGTTAACCGTCACACTGCTGATTTGCAAGTGCATGGAACTCTTTTATATTTTCCTCATATTGTCTTCTGATACTTGTTTCTCTTTGTGCCTCAGTACGCAGGACAGGATCCTATTTTCGATAGGGTTTATTGTCACCGATCCTTGCAACTCCATTAGCTAATGTAAAAAAAAGGTGAGGGACCTGTGTATCATGCCCTGAAACACGCGTGTAAAATACCTCTATTTTTTCGTTAGAGTTTTCAGTCATTTAAAACACATATAAAGAGCACGGTGAAAGGTGAGTTTCTAATACGCAAGCCAGCTATGAAGTGGTAAACATACTGGTGTTTTCTCTTTTCCGCCTATTGACACAAACACTGAGGGGATACGGGAGGCAAGAGAAATCTGGCACATAATAAAGATTCTCCCAAATCAAGCTCAGGGCAGAGGCATTTTTCTGATCCTGTGATCCAGATCAGTCATGGGCAAGATCAGACCTAGGCAGACAGATCAGACTGAGGCAGAAAAAGCCCAGCCATAAAAACCTCAAAGAAATCTTCCAGCCTGTATGTCCCAGGCCCTGCATTATGCTCAGAGCATCATTACCCTGTCAGTTTTGTAAAGCAAAGCACAAGAAGCAACGCCATTTGCCTGCCTTTTTCCTGAACCCTGCATTATGCTTTCTTTTATACAAAGAAGGCTAAATCTAATGATTGTAGCCATCTGACAACCTGCAGGCCATTTTCTGCCTGCAAGCTGTGAGAAATTTATAAAGCAACCAGGAAAAAAAGAGGCAGGCCAGAGCAGGACGCATGAGCTGCTGGAGCTGCCAGCCCTCTCCCAGGTGCCCCCTTTCTTGCACAGGAGCACCTCCACACTCGTGACAGGAGGCGAGAAAATACTTAAAATAATGTAATGTCTTTACACAACAGTCATGTCATCGCTGCAACTTTTCATAAAAGCTTTCCACTTCATTGATTTCAGGGCTGTCAAAATTTACTTACAGCACGTCTGAATTTAAATAAAAGACTCAAACTCTGCCAACTTTTAAGTGATTTCTTGTTCTTCAGAATACTGGCAACCTGATACCGAAATTCCACATCCCTTTATCTGTCTTAAGAAAAGCTTGCAGACCTTGAAGTCATTTTCCCACTACAGTGCCTAAAAAAATAAAGAAAAGATTTAAGAATCACAATTCTACAAAGGACATGAGAAAGGTCAGAAGAAAAGCTCTGGTTTCTCTGACTTCGACCACACAGCTCTCCAAAAAGCATATTGAATATCATTGCACCCAAACAGAGAAATATCATACCGTCATCTTTTTTGTCTATGATGGATGGCATTATATGGCAATAACAGAGTAATACAATGGCAAGCTTGTCTTCTTCTGGGATTTGTGTAAACCGGATCCCCCAAATGAAGCCCAATTTTTGAAGAAAAAGAAAGGGAGCTGAACTTTAAATGCTACTAAATAAACGTGCCTGTTTAATTAGAGTCATTCAAGGAGTTCTCTTTTATCTGAAAGCACATGCAAATTCAAAATCCAAATTCAGATAACCATGTATTTTTCTCAGGGTGGTCTGGGCACTTTGGTGAGTCTCAGGGTCCTAATTATCCAGATCAGGAGTCGGACCAGAGAGGCGATGTTGGAGCCTGCATGGGCCTGGCTTTATTTCCCCTGGAAACCAGAGTGCAGGGAGCAGAAGGAATAGTTTGCACCACGAGGTCACCTGCGTACAAGAGGCCTTGCAAACCAGTACTCCTGTTAGGCAAATACGTATCCTTCTAGCTAACATAGTGCAAAAATCTTGCTGTAAAGCATAATATTCTGAAGCTATGTTTAAATTTGGTAACTAGTCAGAATAAAAAATTATAAAAAGTATCTAGCATAATTATACTTCTGTAAACTTCATTAAAAGAAAAATGTAAGGACCAAGCCATGCTTATTTTATAACTACACTGCAAAAGCCTTAGATGCCTCTATACTACATCGAAAGCACAATGTGAAGGTATGGTGAGGTTTAGGAGTGCCATGTAAACATGTGTTCTGTTCTGAACAATTACAATCTTCTGCAGAAGAAATTGTGAGTTAAATTAGTTGGTATGTTCTATGTGTATTTGGTGTTTTGTGATTTGCAACTGGGTGGAAGCACAATAACACACTGTTTGTTAATGGCTTAGCAGGAAGTAGTTACCTGTATGTGGGATGCAGTGTGCCTGGGAGAGGAGGAACTTTCCTGCGAGTCTACAAGATTAGATGGAGACGAGCTGTGGGTTAGAGGAAATCTCATACCACAGCAAGAGATGCCATTAAAAAAGAAAGATTTAAAGTCACAAACCAAGGGAAAAATAATAAGCTGCATTTCTGAGAAGTTTAGAAGAGAAAGAAAAATGAAATGAATCCCTTAAAGTGAGGCAGTTAGTTAGAAATGTTTTATAGTTTTAATACTCAAGACTGGCAACCATAGTAAAAATTAAAACCGAACTATTGCCTTTATCATTCTCCCTGCTTACAGTCATGGAAGACATTTGTGCCTATTGTGTGTTTACGAACATTCAATTTTCTGACGGGTATAAATATTGATAACTAAAATGCCGATGTTAAATCACAACAGCACTAGGAAGTGGAGTACACTCATCAGGCTCGCACCTCAGAAAACAAGCACTCTGTACAGATGGCTGTGCTATTGGTGTGGAATTTCTCAGTGTGGTGGAAAGGGAGAGGTTGTGGATTTTGCAGTTTTCCTGAAGACACGTTAAAGGACATATTGACAGAGAGCTCTCCAGAGACTTCGGGGTCTCAGATCTTTATTTCCTCCACCAAGAAAGTTGAATGCAATGCACTCAAAAATTGAACTCTTTACATGGCAGGTTTAATAATGAATAGAAAACCAACTGCTTTGTTTGTTTGCCTTAAAATAACCAGCAAACTCCCAAATCTCTATGTAAGTACTCAAAGGTTGAAACACTTGTGTCTAGGTGTAAAACACTCAAAGTCTTGGACTTGTACAGAGTAATTGCTTAGTCCTACACAGAACTCCTTTATTTCTTCCCTCATGAACAGTAACACCCATCAGATGTGCATAACTGTAGTGCTAGAAGCAAAAAGCTTTATTGTTGCTTTCTTTTCAGGCAATAAATGAAGTGGTGCCATTCACATTTTACAGATAAGGATGTTAGCTATAGAGAACTGAAGTGTCTTACCTAAGGTCACAGAGGAAATCGTCTGAGCTGGTGATCACTTACCTTAGGCCCATAAAAGAATTTGCTTCTCTGGTAGAAACTATTTATCATTAGATATGTCATGAAGCAAAGAATTAAGACTCAGCAACACTTCGTCATTCAATGGAAGGACATCGGCGGGGTGGTGGGGGGGGGGGTGAGTCACGACAAACTGGCGTTCTGCAACAACAGGGCATTTTAGCAAGAGCAAGGCCAGAGGCCAAATATTACAGTTACAGCACATACAAGCACATAATAAATGGAAGATTAGTTAGAACTTATCTAGTTTCAAAAACAAGTGGATATGGCATGAATCACATCACAGGTTTCAGATTCTTATGGCTGCCTTGGTATTAGGCTTAGGACAACCAGTTCTGATTTATGGCTTCATGCTGAAACCATGCGAAACTCCCCCTTTTGTATTTTGATGCGAAAATCAGACTTAAGTATTTCAATTTTTTGAAACTTTTAAATTCCAAGACTCAAATGAAAACTCGGGACAGCTAAAACTGTCAGTTAAGACCAAAAAAATTTTTACAGGAGACCCTGTGCGTCAAAAGATAGCTGAACTTAGTAAACTCCTACTGAATATACAAATGAGTATTTCGTCTTAAAGATTTCTACTTCTGTAGAAATCACAATTTGTTCTGTTACAGCAAGCCCACCTTCTCACCCAAGCTGAGCCATAGAACTGACCTAGCAGCGCTACTTACTGCTACTTTATTGGGGATTTTTGTCATTGGCAAATTTTACCAGCAATGATTTTACATCACTTTTCAGATACTTGTTATACTCGTTATTCAAGAGATTGAATTACTCTGAATCAAGTGTATTTCTGTGGAGGACTTGTTATAAATGATGCGAATGGAGATTTCTTATTAAAGATCACAATTTGTAATCTAATAGTTGATCAATTCTTAACCTACTTACATAGAGATATATTAACTTTGTATAGACTTGTTTGAAATAATGTTTTCTATGTCATTAATTTCAAGTATTTTGAAATTTTAGATTGGTTGGTCATACAGACATGAGTGTTTGCTTTGAACTTCATTATTCTAACTAATGGGGAGATTTGCAATTTGATGGTCAGATGCACAGAAATGACTGACATTTTTATTCTTCCACAAAATTTTAATATGAACAGCAATAAACAGCTCAACTAGAAAATCTATTGTTGTTTTTAAACAGATTTATGTCCATTTCATTACTATGTTTTTAGTACACTCCTGAATTTTTACAGTTTATGGTATTTTTTGGTACTAGAGGTTAATTCCTCTGGTAAGAAAAAACAATAGAAAATATATACAAATATATACAAAGATTAATTATATTGCAATAGAAAATATATACAAAGATTAATTATATTGCAGAAATACTTCATCTAATCTTGAGGATGGAAAAATCCAGATATAAACTGCAATGAAATACAGCATATTTCCCAGACTTGCAGAAATCCTTAGAATGAGAGAGATGGGAACTCTATTGGCAATGGGTGCTTGGTGATGCACAGGAATACCTACGCTTTTCCAAGCACCTCCAAACTCTGAGTTTACATAGCCACTACTGACTTCTCTGCCAAGGCAACAACGAGGCTGAGCAGAGTCTCTAAGCCCACCCAACACTGGCCTTAAGCCCACACGAGAGTGGAAATGTCAATTGTATACATTTGCCTTACATACCTTCCTTCTGCCCCATCTCAGATAAAGGACTGTATACGAAACAAGTAGAGAAGACCGCATATTTTTCTTTAAAAGATTCTTCTGAGGAAAAAAATTCATAAGCCAATTTACTCTGACTGGAGATATGTGAGCTATGTGAGTGTCTACAACAGGCAGACAAATTTGCAGGCTACAAGTATGTAGGTGGGATCTCCGTATTTGCTGACAGCATGTCCTTTCAGTGCTCCTCTGACTATTCCTTTCAACGGCTGCCTCTGGAGCCCCATCCAGCGTGCTTCTTAGATTGAAATGTCTACGTAACTAAGGAGGAAGAAAGGTGACTGAAGAAAGGAACTTACAGGAGAACACTGCAATAAAAACATTATACTTTAAATGTCATTTAATTAAATATGTTATTTTCATTATAAGAACTTTTTGATATCTATGAAAATAATTTTATCAGGATCCAGCATGAGATCAGTAGACAACACCAACATTGCAAACGAACACGAGAACTCTGCTAAAGTCAGAACTAAATATTACTCCACAGAGCTTCCGTCAGCATAAATGTGATGACAAGAGCTGGAATCCTTTCAAATTATATTCAGAAAAAGGAAAGCTCTTCAAAGGATTTAATACCAAATTATGTTATTTGGCACAAGTAATTACACACTGGTTTACATCCATCAAACACCTAACTATGCATTTTGATTTATTCTCAGAATTCTGATTCGAGTCAAGAAGTTCTGGTCTTAGAGTACGTGCTTTTATCTTCCATCCCTTTCAGTGTGTAAATGGATGCAACAATTTTGTAAGCTGGCTTCATAACTCTAAATAGCACTGAGGAATTTTTGTGGCTTTTATTTGTTTATTCATTTGTCTGGTTTTTTTCCTGGCTTTTCTCTTCAGGAAGAAAATACGTTTTTTTAAACTAGATCATTTAAAAAAGGGCTGGGAAGCTGCTGAATTGACGGTAACAGAGTACTGTTACATCTGTTTATTTGAATAACAAATGATTTTGATTCCTTGGTAATGAACAAATGGTCAGAGTATTTTAAGTCAATGTCACAGCTCAGAGAAAACTATAGAGCTTGCTGAGTACAAGTTGACTGAAAACCCGTCTGTTATCTTTGTGAGCTCAGGCTCCTAGCGATTTTTCACTGAGTTTTTGATAGATCAAGTACAGTTCAAAGGCAGAATGATTTTTATTCACCACATTATCCTACAGTATGTTATTTTTGAGGAGATTTGAAGCTAAAAGCACGTACATGGAAATATAAAGAAGAGCAGTCACTTCTGGGTTGTACTGATTGCAGCAAAAAAAAATTGTTTCTCAATATACCAGAAAGCATTATCTAGAATTATTCAGAAGATACTTCAACATATTCGTTGTAGCGTTTTTAGGTACAGTCAGAGATCTCGGCCTTGGTGAGCTGTATTCAGTGTAAGGTTGAATAGGTATTAAGAAGACTCAAGGTGGCTTTATACCAATTCTGTCTTAGGAATTCAAGGCATTAGAAAAGGGCAATTTGGCTTCCTTCCACCAAGTGTTGTGTAAAAGCAGGTTCAGAGCTGCCTAAATCACATCTGTGGGATCTAAGAATCTGTACAAGCCAGAGACCGGTAGTGACGCTTGGCTGCTTCCTACATATCACATTGGGATTTCCAAAAGACTCATAGGTCATTGGTTTCCAAATGTTGAGCAAAGACGACAGCAAAGAGGGAGAGGGGGAGGCAGTTTTTCTACTTATCAATTTCAACAAAGCCTAATCTTATTACATAAAAATGTACTTAGTTTAAGTAACAACTCAATATAGTATTATTTATGACCCAGGCAAGTATGAATTGGAAAGTAACACATTTACGATTTCTCTCTGCTGCTTCTTATTAATATAAAAATAAATAAACTAGCCTCAAAGAGGCAAAGAAGGCAACTGCTGTGTAAGTTACTTGCATGGGTTCATCACAAGAATGCTCTACAATAATAAAAGTGAGGTAACGTCAAAAACGTCTACCAGCTTCTTCAAAGAAATTACCTGTTTCATTGCCATCTCCCTTTCTCAAAACAGCATCGAAACATTTTTCTCTAACCAGTGTATAATGCATGGTATCATTCATGAGAATGCCACAGGAAGGGTCACTGTCTTTTACAACATGGGCAGCTTACCAAGCATCCTGGTGTGCGTACTGAATCAAGTAAGCTCTTCACTGTTTCTTTTTGTGTGTGTGTGTGTGTCTTTCTAGCGGGTTTATCAAGCAAATGAGGAAAAAGCCTTACAAATTATTTTTTGTAATGCTCTATTTGTGCACATTCAATCCAATGAAAATCTTACATTCTTTAATATTTAAAAACTTATTATAATGCCTTTGTTATAGCAGACACCAAGATCACTGTACAATAAAGGAATTTAGAGTAGTCCCTTTTTGCCAGTGATACACTGCCTGTGGGAGGACCAGGAGGAGGTAATCTGTGTTAAGTCACTGCTTTGGACTAAAAATAATTGAAATTCGAAAATACTTCTTCATCCTCTGTAACAATATGAAGGAGTAGGAAAAGTAAGATGTGGGTTTGCAAATACTAATATATTTAGGAGAGCAAGAGTCACAAGCAAATCAGCGTATCCTTTAAAAATGCATCCCTACAAAAAAGGGATAGCAAGAGAGCAAAGGTGACTAAGCAAATTCAAACTGAGCATAACAGGGATGGAAGAAGCAGCTTACTGGAACCAATAAGTAGTCCATGTAGGATAAATGGAGTATATTGTCCCGGTTTTGCTGGAACAGAATCATAGAATCACTTTTCTATTCAGGAAAGCTGAATTTTTGAGAAGACTGCAGCACCTGATTCAGTGGGAACAAAGTTGATAAGACACTTTGTTTTAGTTCATGGTCGGCCATGGTGTGTGGATTTCCATAACGATCAAGGTCTTAGCAGTTTCATGTAGGCCAGGTACTAAAGCTCAGAGGAGGGAAAGCCAGGGCAGCTGACCTGGGCCGGCCAACCGCAGTATTCCCTGCCATAAATGTCACCCTCAATTGGAAAGTTTGCTGGGGATGGGTCTCCATCCCCAACGGCCGCTATCCCTAGAGGGTTCTCCTGCTCCTGAGGCATGCTCTCCCTTTTGCTGTGACTGTCGTGCTTTTGCTGGAGCTGTAGTGCTCGCAGCGTTTGGCATCTGGCCGGGCTCACTGCTGGGAGCACGCAGCTCATCACCACTGTATGGGCTGAGTATAATTTTGTATCTTTCATATTAGTACTAGCTTGGTTTTATTATTCTATTAAATCTGTTTCTATTTCAACCCATGGGTCTCCTTTCCTTTTTCCAATTCCCCCTTCCCAGGTGGGGTGGGGTCATTGGGTGATAGAACAGCTGACTAAATGATGACATATATAAATATTAACATTTTGTCTTATCTCATTTTGCCCGCTTTCAATGAATTTATTCACATTCACTTTACAAAATCACACCTGAATTTCACTTTATTTTTCCATTCACTCATTTCTTGTACTCTCTTTTTGTACAGTCTCTCTGAACGGAATACAAACCCAAAATACATAGTTGAATGACTATCGAATCATTTCTAACCAAATAACTTCTTATTCAAACTCAAGTTTCTAACTAACTTATTTCCTCTCCCTCACTTACTGTAAGTTACAAGAAAATAGGCTGCTTGAGCTCCACTTACAGGTCTCTGCTTAAGAAAGATCTATTTAATGTATATACTTGCCAAGACAGCACAATAGTGGCTTAGTATCTGAAATATCTCCTGGTTCAATTAATACTTTCCAGAAGAATTATATTATCAGCAGTGAATAGGGATTTCCAGTGTTGATTTGAAAACGTAGATGCCAGGCACTTACATACTCAAACTGAGAAAGTTACCAGTGCTCAGCAAGGCCAATGGAATCATAACATCTGCAGTTAATGCTAAAGTTAATCCAGGATCAGGAGAGTCCCTCCTCCTGCCAAAACAGCTTCCTGCAAGAGAACCTCCAATTTCTTCATCCAAACCAGTCTAAAATGACTCCAAGAACCGACCTGTTCCCTAGTGACCTTTTATGTAATTTCACAGCACGTAACATGAAGAGTTTATTTTTCCCTAAGAATCAGCATAAATTTCCCTCTACTTGCATTCATCCTATTACTTATCCTTAGACTACTTCAGTCATCCTAAAGATTTCCATGGTTGCTGTCAGCAACATATACCCACTGATAACAACACCCCAGGTGAAGCTTCCCATTGGTATTCACTCCTCTTCAGCATCTTTAATGCAATCACAGTGGACAAGGTGTGTGTTTGAACTATTGCAGTAATAAGTAAGACACCAATAAGGTAAAAATGTTGCCCAAACCAGGAAGATTTAAAAAAAAAAAAACAAACAAAAAAAACACACTTGAAGAAGAACGTTATATTTGTGCCTGGAAAAAAAAAAAATAAAATTACTAGACCAGACTTGTATCCTTCCAAGTTTTTATGGGGACAATAAACCAAGAACTGGGTAATATGTTCTGATCATCTGTATTAGGCAGACTCAAAGTACTTGTCTGGTAAAATTATTGCTTTATATAACAGTTTGTTCCTTTTGTTTTGATTAATGACTATGCTAGTTTCTAAGTAGCAACAGTTCCTACAGCTACATTGGAGAAAGTGCACTTTTTGGAGCTGCTGTTACTTGTTGGTGAGAAAACGGCTGTCCTGCCAGTGCGTTTTATAGAATGCAATTAAAACTTGTCCTAAAATAGAAAGTGTTTAGTGCAGCTTTTAAATAGGTAAGAATTCTCGAGCATCCTGTTCTTGTTTCTCTAATTGAATTGCATTAAATCCCATGTGAATCTCCAGGCATGATAAATTGCTTTTGTTTGAAATTAATTTACTATATAAACACATATTCTCTCTAAATATCTTTGGAAGCACTCACACTTCCTCATAACTCCTTTTGGTAGCTCAGTCAGTTTGTACAGCTTGATTTATTTTTTTTCAGACCCAGCACAGCAGAAGTACATTGTGCGCATGTCTTTCAGTGTTTGATCTTTTTCATTTACAGATTTTCGCCACAGAACAAGGACGCATGATAATATCGCTTCATTTCACGGGCATATAAACCAAAATGGTAGTTTTCAGATATGGAAACTGAATAGACTTTGACCATTGTAGAATCTTGAGTATTGTTGTGCTTTTTCCTGTCTGAACCGAAAGCAGAAAACTGGTGGAGCTAATTGTGACCCAGAAGATGAGCTGCTTTGAAATGCAATGGGCAAATACAACACGCAACCCACTGCTTCCACTTCTTCAGCAGTTTCATGTAGCTTAGCAAATAAGAGGGAGAACAACATCTGCAACCAAGTACAAGCTGCTGATCCAACCTGTACTTCAAAGAAATTGGATTAAGACAGAGGAACATTAGGCAAAGCGCTGGACTTTTTAAAGAAATGTCTTCAAATTTTTAGCTTTTCTTTGGAAAACAGGAAGGACTAGGAAAATAGAACAGCTAATTTCCAGGTCACTGTGCTTCGAATGCAAAAACTGGGAACCAAGTCTTTAAGGAATTGTTTGAAATCTATAGCAGGAAAGAAGGTATTTTTATTTCCAATTGCCAAAAGTTAAAGATGCATGGGCAAAAATCTCTTCAAAAACTGCATGGGATGAAAAATGCTAAAGTGGTAGCCAAAATTTGAGAGAGCATCTGCCAGAGATTCATGTTTGATTGTATGAACTGGACATACGGATTTAGTTAAATTATGTGAAGAGATTGGCACACAGAAGTTGTACTTCTGTAAAAAGCCAAGGAATATAATACAGAGGAGCCAGGAGAAAAAAAAAATCTTTCAAACTAAGGTAGAAAGTGAAAGGAAAAAAGATCAGAGAGCTGTGGGATCTTGTGTCCTGTAATAAAGGGAAAGCAAATTTCTCAGAGCATTCATGAATAAATCTAGAGCTTAGTGCCATATTCCAAAAATAAATCAGAACAGTCTGTGTACAGAAAGGTTAACAGCCAGTTTGCTACTAAAACTTGTTTGGTTTTGTTTCTAAATCCTATTATTGTGGGTTTTAGTTGTTGGCTTTGTTGTTTCTTGATTTTGAGTTTGTTGGTTTCTTTAAAAAAGAAATTTTTTACTGTATCAGACCAGAGAGAACTCTATTAGCACAAAGGATGCCCCAAAAGTGAGTAAAGCCCTCTATAGCAAACACCAGAGGCTTTTCCAGGGCATGTAGGGCGGAGAGGACATAGCCTTCCCATCAGAGAGCCAGCCAACACTTCAATCGCCTCCCCTCCCAGTTCAGTGTCAGCCATACGGTAGGTGGGGAATCTGGTTTTCACTTTTAACCTCTTGCTTGCTGAGCCTTCAGTTTGACTTTTACGCTTTGTGCCAACATTTTCCTCTTTTTTCCAAGCTTCTATCTGCTGTTGCACATTCGTGGATGTCTCCTTATGTTTGCTCTTTCCCAAGATTTCTGGCTCTGGAGGGAGGTGGGAGGTTTCCTCCATTACTTATCTCTCTTGCAGATCTTACTAAGAGAGTGATTAGTTGCTGTATTAGTTGATTATTGTTTGGAATAGTGCAAGGCAGAAAACACCTTTACTTGCTTAGGAGTTTCACACTCATTATCACTCTAATTCCTAGCAAAAGACCCTGAATTGCTTTTTTTCAATTCACATAATCTTCAGATGCTACTAGATGAGGTAATTTATATAACCAATTACTTTCTGTCATGTGCTTGGTCTCATCAGAATGATAAAATATTTGCTGCTGCTTTTCTTATTTCAATCAACACTCAACCAAATTCTCCTTGCAGTTAGATCTTCACTGTATTTCCTTAGCAATGGAGTAGAAAAATGTAAAGGGCAATGTACATGTAATGTTATCTGATCATAAGCTTATTGTACAACAAAAAGCCACTCCAATCGTAACCAAAATCCCATGTAGCGAAGCCCGAGTAGTCCTAAGAAGATCTTTTCGTAGTAGCTGCTAAATTACTCCTATGATCCTTCAGTCACATCACCTGCATCAACAGCACAGGAGCTGCATTTTCTCAATAATTTCATGCTTGCCGTTTTTCCTGGAATCATTGTCAAAGAACAACTTAAAAATTATAAAAATGCCAGCATTTTGAAAATGGCTTTGTGAGACAAGTCTGGGAAAGTTGTAAGCTCTCAGTGTGATTACTTCAGCCTAACGGAGGACCAAAACCAACCTTGTGTTTAATACGAAGTTCTGAATTTTGTCTGTATGTTATTTCTTCATGCAGCTGTGGGTGCAGGACATCTAAAAAAAGACTGAGACATGGAGAAAGGCAATCAAGTAATCAGGACTGGCAGTGCCCAGTCTAAGTCTGAGGAGCTGTGACGCACCACAGGAAAACTACAGAGAAAATTTGGGTGATGACTTTGACCAACTCTATCTTTGACCTTTACTCAGTCTTTGTAATTATTGTGATTTTCTTTCATTTTATTGTGGTTTTTCAAAATGTATCTGCACTTTACAAATGCTCTATTTGCTTCAGTAGAAAGAATCCAAACAAACAAGAAAAAACCCAAGCCAAAAGCACAACCCCAAAGCTTGAAACTACATATTAGAAGTAGGAATGACCAAATTCTGCATGCTCAGACATCTCTCTTATTCCCAGCCATGTGTTCAGAAGGGAGAAAGCAAACAAAGCTGGCGATGTTTATACGGTGTTTCATCCAACCCTGCCAACCCAACCAACACTAGCGTGTACACATATACTCAGGCAATCAAGCACCAGCCTCTACAACTGGACGGGTCTGCCAATAAGCCCATGTTGCTGGGGAGCTGATGACAGTGCTCTGCAAACTGGGTCTGGATACCTAGGCTGCCTTCCCCCAGGGAAGGGAAGTAATGTTGTAGTAAATGCTGAAGTGAATGCTGAAGTGAAAGACAAACTACTATTAAGCAGAGGACCTAAGGCCATAAAATGTCAACTTTTAAACAAGTATTATATTTCTGTATTATCTATAAAAAGATACAAGATTTATAGTGTTTTCTTCAGAAGTAAAACAGAAATGGGGTCTGAAAAGTCATTTTTTGTCCCTGTAGTGGAACACCGCTTTATGATCTGAAATCAGCAACCGCCAGAGAGGTTATCATTCACATGTACACACAAACTATATTGCAAGCCTGAAAAATTAATTAAATCACTGTTTATTCAATTACATGCTGTGTCCCTGCTCTATCTGGATAAACGAGCTGAATAAACTTCTGAAAGCTCTCAGCCTGAAGAGCCTGAATCCTGAAGAGGATTCTGCCTGTATCAGCTGTTAAATTAAACTTTTAGAAGGCTACATTCCATGACAGGGTATTTCCAAGGATCTGTGGTACTTCTAAAACTGCACATGTGAAATATTTTTGCATTTTAAACAAACTTACATTGAATTTTTTAAGAGCCTAAATATACCTGCAAATGAATTAACTTCCATTTAATTTTTTGCCAGTAATTTTTATTCAGTAAAATATTTTGTTTACATAAACCAAAGGGAATAATCCAATGAATAAGAGATACTGTGTCTGACAATGTAAGATTTTCTTACCCGAAATCACAGGCAATACAAAACTGTGTGAAATACCTCTCTGTCTCACCCAGCACTGTGACTAGGTGTAATTTCAGAGCAGACTATGGAAACTTCCTGCTTCTGGGCTGTCACCAAAGTCACCTTAATTGTGCAGAGACTACTTCTGTGTTAGTACTTCCATGACACTGACAGAAATATAATTAATTTTACTTGTAAGGAGATACTACAACACGACAATGGTGAAAGCAAGAAGGAGACTCAGGCCCAGGAGCAACAGCATTTACAATTAGAACAAGTTACAATGACAGGCAGAGCAGACGTACTTGAGCACAGAAACCACCTGGCAAGTGTCACTTTACAGTCCAGCATGTGCAGAAATGCTTTCAGAAGTGATGAAGTTTACAGCACCACTGGAATCATACACTTTTACTACATGAGAAACTGGCAGCAACAGCAGTTGCAGGACAAAACTTCTTCCATTGGCCAACTACACCCTTTTGGAAGGGGGGAAAAAAAAGCACGTGTATTCAGAGATTGAAACCAGAATATGATATACATGTGTCACAGGGACATCCACGGGTTGCAGCTTCAATCACCATCACTGAAGTACGTGCTTCATATTTATATTTGGCTCTTGGAAAGAGATTTTATCAAAAAGATTAGTCAAAAGGAACAGCGAGAAAAAATACACTCCATATAAATTTCCATCTTCCTTCAAGTGACACAGAGCATAAAACCTATGGAACAGTTCTCACCTTAAAATAAACTTTAAAAAAGCAAGGAAAAAATATCATCCCTGCTGAGTAACAAAGCAAATGTGGAAGAACTTCAAAAACAAGACAACTTAGTATTTCTGAGTAAGCAGAGGGAACAAGCATGGGAAGTTTTACACTTATCTCGTGTATTTTCTTTATCTGTGAACATACTCTCAGATTTATTTTGCACAGTGCTCAGAAAAGAACAGCAATTTTCCCTCTGACTGGACAAAGGTCTCAGAATCAGAAATCTGCATCCTACGTGAGCCTGTTCCCAGTTTTCCTTCGTTATTTATTGATGTGTTTTTTGCCATGAAGAATAACACGGCATGGCTCTGCCTCAGAAACAAGCTGGAGACTGACAAGAAGGTTGTTTATGCAAAAACCCCCATTTTCCCAGTATAATTCACCCCTTAATTTACCCCTGGATGCAATAACCTTTGCTTAGCAATGAGAGTGGCAAGACATCCATCATACAGCTGTTAATGTAGTCTGAACATTTATGTGGTACAAATAAGAGTTGGCTTTTGCAACAGCAATGACAACACAAAGGCAAGCCAGGACCCCCAGCCCAGAGTGAGTCACAGCATTTTTCTCCTGTGTCTTGTAACAATAGGGCAGATCCTGCTTACAGCAGAGGTCAACATGTTTAGCAGGGACTGTTCAATGCAGTAACTTCAGGCTGAGCCTGTGCTGGGGGAGCTGCATGGCTGGGCGAGCAGGGAGGTCCCCAGAGCCACCATCGTTCCCTAGTCCTCTTGGTGGCAGTGGCCATACTCTGGCCTCGCGCTATTAGGCTCAGGGCCCAAGTTGTATTCAGCACAGCACACTTGCCACCAGTAGAGGAATTCTCAATTTTTAAAAGTGAGTAGGTCTCTAGCAGAGTCATTGTCAGCTTCGACTTGTTTCACACCCGTGTAAAATGCTAGTGCGCTTTCAAAGGCTTTCTGGTGAGTGTGAGAGGGAGGATGGTTTTGACACTGGAGTGTCAGGAGGGAAAGGGTCATGGGTTAAGCTCGGATGGACAGAGATATTTATTCTGATGCTTGAAATTGAGCTCTGTTTACATTACAGTTCAGGTTTCACAGCATCAAAATCCTTTAGTCATTCTTGAATGAAAACAGAGCAGACAGAAATCTGACTTGGGTGATTAACTCTTAAAATTTCAATGTTATTAAATTTTCTAGAAGGAAATCAGCACAACCCAAATGAAAAACCTCTGGCTGTAACTGAAACCAAGAATTCAAATGTGCTACCACTCTGCAAACCGAGTGACCAGAGCTGAGCCCTAGTGAACCCCGAGCCAGCAGCGATGATACGCACTTGCACTTGTTGGAGGCGCTGTCTGCCCGGGGGAATACTGTACGGAGCTCAATAGAACAGATTAGCCTTTACTGACTTCAAAGCAGATTTACTAGGGGACTAATGGGTTTTTAGCCCGTCCATCGCTCTCACTGACAATTCCCCATGCAGTGTATATGGGATTTCTGGATAAATGACATGCCAGTCAGAGAGGTAATTGTTGTGCAGTGGATCTGGACTTCTACAAAAAGCTCGGTTTTCCTATGTCTCTGCAGGCATACTACAGAGACCAACCTACAGCACATGTAGAAGGTGTCCTTGCATCACCGGCTGTTGCCCGTGAATACAGATTTCAGTCTTCTTGGGAGTTGTGCAACACCTCTCTGGAGAAGCCAAATCTCTTTGGATGTGCCCTTTAGTCTTCCCATTCAGAACAGAGGGAAATAAAATGCAAAATAGGCTTGGATTTCTATCTAAGCAGGTTTGCAGCCTCATGTCTGTAATGACTGAAATTTGCAAAGCTCATGTTAAGAAAGACACAGACACATGCGCTAGAGAAAGTCAAAGAGCCACTAACTCTAAACCAAGATCTGGTTTGGAAGGGGGCAAATGCCGTAAGAGCAATTTTGCAGGCCATCTGCCCCAAAACACAGACAGCCAGTGTTTCCTTGCTCTCCGCTCTGCTACACGATCACCCTGGCAACATCGGCACTCTAGAGACATGCACTAAAATTGCTTAAGAGAATGGATTTTTTTCAGTGTTTTAGGTAGTTTAGAATCTTAACTACGATTTCATTTCAGCTCTGCGAGCTGAGATGAAAGGTGCAAAAAGCTTTAATCCAAATATAAAAGTCCCAAAGGAAACTTCTGTCAGCAGCAAAGTACTTGCTGGCAGAGGTGGTTCACACACGCGGCAGGACTGCAGCTCCCGTGGCCCTGGCAGGGCAGGCAGCCGGGCCAGAGCTGCCTGCCCAGGAGTGCACAGGCAGCCTCGTGCCACAGCTGTCCTCGGCCGCCCTGGAGCCTTTTGGGCCAGCTTTACCTGAACAGTTTGAAGGCTTCCGCTCCACTCCTCTTCTTTCCATGCTCCCTTATTTTCTGAAGGAATCAAGAGCTACTGCACCTCACCCCTGCTTTCCATGCTGTGAATGCTGATCAAGTGATGGTGTCTTCTTTTCCAAAGGGGTAATCTTTGGGACTCTTTCTGCATCTTTAATAACATTTACCACTACCAGAACAGCACAAAGGAGGCTTTATGGTACAGGCTACTGACCTATTTTTGATATTTAGTTCTACAGAATTACATGTTATTTCGCTTGAAGTTTTACACTGCTTATTCCAACTATTCAGCAAGTATTGTGCTAGAGCCATAAATAAAAATGGAGGATGATAATATAAATGAAGATCTGGCATCCCTAATTTTAACAAGCCAAAAAGAGCTCATTTGTTAGTCCTCTCTCTTCCAAAAGATGAAAATCTCTCCTCTTTTTTTCCAACTCTGATTGCTTTAAAAGACAGGACAGAAGGAAGACAGCCGGCAACAGATATAGCTAGCTACCTACTCTCCTCAATCTACTGCTGTAGGTATTCATTTAAACGTCAGGCTTGGCCCTATCTCTGCGATAGATACAAAATTGCTTTTGTTGAATTTATCAGTAGATCTCACACTATTTAAGAGTGTGTTTTTTTCATAACCACTGTTTAAAGAAACTGCAGAACTCTCCAAATGTGCGTGCTCAGTTTTTAAAGTTGGAAATATCATAGCTCTTCATGAATAGTTTTAACTGATCGTATTTGAGGTCAGTCCAGTCCTCTTCTTTATAACTCCACTACATTCTTGAAAATCTTATAGGAGCTCTTCAACTCTTTCACATTTGCTCTTGTGATTTAACTTTCATATAACCTGTTATTTTCTTCGGTTTGCTTTTTTATTTTCACAAAGGATTCAGAAATAAACCCTTGCCCAAAGCCCCTACATGAAAATTATCGAAAAGGCAACCAAACTTGACCCCAATTACATTTCCTTCTGTGGTTTGCATGGTACAAAGGAACCATACTTGGGAATTAATTTTTCTGTATTTGATAGAAATTGCAGCACATCCAGATACTATACTTATCTGATAGCCTAGCCTGCAAAAATAACGATTAAACATCAAAATACTTCCCAAAACAGTGTATTTAGGCAACCTGTCCATGGTTTACAGGACCTTAGAGAAGTGATAAGACAATTCATTGCTGTCTTATCTCTGTTTCTTGTAACTTTTCCTGAGGTATACTTTCGCTCTGTGGAACGGGCTATTGTAAGGTGTATGCTTCACATAAGGTCTTAAAATTGGAAGCTCGTTATGAGCAGGCATTTTGGTGATGAATGTTGACACCCATCAAGGCTTTCAGCATCTGATTACCCAGTGAGCAGCTTTGTTTCACAGCACTTACTGTCTCCCCTGCAGTGACAGTGACTCAAAATGGCTCCAGTGATTCAGACATTTCTTTTGAGAGACTCTCTCCAGGTCTGATTGCAGCACAGGGACATAAAGCTACAAAAGAATCCCTCTACTTAATTTAAGCTGCCAAGACTGTGACTCAAGTCAAAGGGGAAGTTGTCTGAGAAAGTTCTATGTGCACTGGCTGCCTATGAACTATGGCCACATTACCCTGTCTCTCCTGCTCAATTCAACTGTACAAGTCTGGTATAAAACAGAGCAGAGGGAGGCAATGATCCATCAGAGCACTTAAGCCCTTCTTCAGTTTGCAGTCCCTGCTCTGTTCCATTGAAGTCAACGTCATTCTTCTCCGTATTTGGACTTACAGGTATGCAGTTTGTCCTTGAGTTTTAAGAGTTTTGACATCAGCTTCAATGTTCATGTAAATCGTCAGAGAATTTTAACACACAGTCATGAAATCCAGCCTGCGCTAGATGGTATTTCTGAATATAAAGATAAAAAAAAGAGTATACAGGGACCTTGATTTGGACAAAATGGCTGCATCCTCTCTTAAGGAAATACATGAGATCAGAGTCTGACATTTTTTCTCCTCGCAGTAGCCATTCTAACAATTTTTTACATTGCTTTTGTTTTGCATCTAATAAATCACAGTTAGCTTTGTAAGCTGATTTAATGTCTCTGTAATGCTCTGAGACAAGTACTGGTGTGTTAGTTATGAAGATGAGAGTGTGTAGGCAAGCAGTCATTAGTGTTAACTAATGAATCCTCTAACAAAATCACACACAATTGAGAGGAGTATGAGTTACTGAAGACTTGAGGCTTATTGCACTGATACAGTGGGCTTTCAGGGAAGGGTTTTTCGTTTGTTTGGTTTTGGTTTGATTGAGTGAAACTATTCGCTGCCTTCCTTGCTTTGTAAGAGGCAACAGTCCCTAAGTACTTTTCTAACCTGAGCTATGGTTTATAGGAGACCTTCCCTTTACGTGGAACAAAAGCCAGATTTGCCTAGGAGTGATCTGAAATGCAGTCTCACTGTGCTGTAGCAGTAATAAACCAATGATCCTGCACAGATATACAGGTGTACTTTTCTGAATATATGAGTGACTTCATAGTACCACTGAAAGCCCCTAAAAGCTAAATGAAGTAGGTCTTTGTATGTTGAAAAACAATCAGTCCCTTGAAGACCTTAGGGAAAGCACAGGTGAGCTTTGGTTTCTGCAGACGCTGGGAAACACAATAGGTTACAGGGAGTGAAAATACCATGGAAAGCTGACATGAGGCGCTCTCTTGGCTTGAAGACTGTTTCCCCTTCATTTCATAGTTTCACCATAGCTATAGAGATGTCTTCTCATTGTTTGTTTAGGGAGCATTTTTTAATTTAGATGCAGTGATCCTCTCTACCTTCCCACTTGAGAAACGGCCTCTACAAGGGGAGGATTTAATTTCTCAATTCTTCATTACATGCTGTATTCCTTTTAGAAATCAGTGGGCCAAGGAGGAACAGAGGAGGCAGCACCTTTTCTGAAAAACTGCTGAGCAAACTCAGGGGAAGAAGCGTCAAGAGACTTCAGGGGCAGAGGAAGCAAAGCTGGAATCTGGAATCTGCACATTTTTTGCAGCTCAGAAAGTTGTGGAGTCAAAAACTAATCCTAGAAGCAACAAGCAGCTTGCAAAGACTGTCACAGTCATATGCCACTAGTTTACAAGCCCATATTATTTCCATTTCCTCTACTTTGTTGTTTTGAGTTTCCCTTATTTAAAGAGTTTGATATTTTAGTCTAAGAAGATTTCATTCAAAGCTCTACTTGAATCTGTCTCCCAGGGCTACAGAGACGTGGCCAAAGCCTGAGGATGGCTCATAACATCAGTAATTGCAAAAGTGAGAGGCCTTATGGAGTAGGATTTGGGCACGAGAGAGCTGGATACAATTTCCAGCTTTACCATGTGGCAATTCACTTAACCCATCTCACAGTCTATGCCTCCACCTATACACTGGGGGCGGACGCTGTACTTCCTTGGACTTTTTTGTTACTAACATGAATAACATTGTTAATTTACTGATTGATATTCCCCAGAAGAACTGAAGAAAGAGAGCTAACTGTTTGAAATCTTTTCAGAACTCTAATCTTCCTTCCCTTCCAGCTTCTGTTTGAAGCCATGGAGTTAGCAGAAGTCATCTCCAGGGTGTGGTGAATTCTCCCTGCTTAACTCACCCTCAACACAACTGGAGAAAAGAACAGGTTCCCTGCCAAGCACACAAGGACGTGTAAGGAGAGGATGCATCTTCCTCTTTCTGTCTCACGAAGTCATAGCTACACACCTAAAATCCCCATATTTTTCCTGCCAAAATAGTCTTGGTCTTCTCTCGGGAATAGGATAGCAATACCTGTTTTGACTGTGGGGGAGTAAGAGCACCAGCGAGCTCTGAGGGAACAAACACAAGCATTACAGAGTGCACCTTAAGCAGAAAATGAGCTACGTTCAGAAAGTTGGCCGACTTAGCTTTAGCCAGTATATATATACAAAAATTAGGATAAAACATTGCCAGTATACATGGAGTAACCTACGAAGTAAACCACATACGAGCATAAATACATGAGACTTCAACATTCAAAAAGCACATATAGAAGCATAACTCTAGCATTAGCAAGCAAATGCTATGTTCAATCTGGATTTCATTGAGCATTCATTTGAGATTTTAAGCTAGA
>VZSC01001929.1:110788-143661 GCA_013398225.1 Steatornis caripensis
AGAATTTAAGCTAGAAAACTAATCCTGACATCCTATATGTGACTGTAAAGTTATATGTTTTCATTAAAAATCCTTCCTAACTGAGGCAGTTTGGAGTAGAAAAGGAGAATTTCAAGTAAAATTGATTCTTCTCATGAAAGTGGATCCTTCACTGTCCTACACTTTAAACCATTTCTAAAACCACAAAGTAGATCATGGCACAACTGGGTTGACATTCTGCTCTAAGGAACCATTACTATAAACATTCATGAGCCTACAGTGTGAAAAGTATAGGAGGACCGTCCCCTCTGCCCCCAATAACCCTAGTGAAGCAAACTGCAGCAATTTTACTAAAAGTACCACGATACACTTCTTACAAAAACATAAAATAAAAATAAAAGGTTAAAATATCCCCTTTCTTTTAAGGGACTAAGGGAATAAATACAACAGCTGGCTGTCAATGAGAAGAGAAATAAAATCTCAATGGAAATAAAATAATTTACAATTTGCTTGATTTTAGCCATCACCCTCTTGTTTCATAACAACAGAACTGGAACATAGTATGGAAGTTGCAGAAGGGCCAAAGAAAAACTGAATACCAACTCTCCAGTACTTTCAGTTTGGGGGAAAACAAAACGCTCCTGGTGAGAACACACCTCCCTAGACTAGCACAGAGCTCTGCTTACTGGCAGATGCAGCCTCTGAGTTATTGCTTCCCACTTAATTACTGAGCCAAAAGTAAGCAGTGATAAATCAATTACCCAGTCGATCAACCCAGAATAAAAGCATTACATTGCTTAAAAGTACCCGGTGACAGCTCACATCCTTTCAAATATACTTCCTGGTTTGAAATGAAACTTCACTTCTACCATGAACAAGTACACGGACAAAATATAAAGTGGCACTTAGGCAAAGTGGAGAAGCAGAGTGAAGAATGATAGAAAACCCACTGGAGTCTCCCCTGCCATCAGTAGTTCTTGACTCAGCTCCAATAATAAAGCAAGGGTGAGGATCTGACACTACCAGCACTTTCGGTGAACCCCAGATTATTACAGTCTGGTATATTGACATTTTGCAGTCAGAAAATTAGTCCAAACTATGTATGGTCTGGCTATGTTTCAGCATATTGTAGTGCATGATATATGCAAGTTAAGGATTTTTTCCAAGACAGCATAATGCTGCATAAAAATATGCTGCGCTTTGTAAATTGTTTTGCAAATTGCCTTTATGAGTATTCTCCCACATCTTTATCTTTCATTATAACATTTTTCTTGTCACCTTTACAGCAAAGTTGAATACGGCCAGCAATTCTACCCAATACTTCTTCAAAAGCACCTCATCAGTGTTCACTCATGTGGATGAAATTACATTTCATGGTGCACAACAGGATATTTTGCATGTAGCGAATGATCAAAAATTATTTTGCTTTATGCCAGAAGTAAGTATACTACATTCATTTCATTAAAAAATTAAAACTGATTTTCAAATACATGGGAGGATCCTGTGGAATAACACGGTGACAGAGGACTGTAACACTTTGCTAGGAAGGAGATTAAAACTGTAAGTGCTCATGAGAAATAGAACAAGGATCAGAGATGAACCAAAAATATTTTGAAGTACATTAATCATAAACTATTTATATACCATCAACTCAAATTGCACAAAGTGCATACGTAACTGGCGGCAAAGTTAATTCAAGGAGTTTTACCAAGATCACTATGAAAACATTCTGATTTTTTTCAACTTGCTGTCTAAATTGATTTGGCTTTTTTTGTGGCAAGGTATTTCAATCAATCAGCGAAGGACAGATTGTGACACATTGCTAGTACTTCATACGGTGCATTCACAGTCTGCTGTATCACAGGGACTGCTGATAAACCGGCATTGTCTCGATCCTTTAAGTCAATGCATATACCCTAATAAGCAGATTGTCCTGAATGAGCCATGAGAATAGCAGTGCTCTCAGGCCCAAGAAGCATTTAATGTGGAAAATTTATCACCGACAGTGTTCAACAGGCATTAACATAATCATAATTTAAGTGCTTTCTTAAATTTGGTCTTTGATTGTTTTTATCCTAGAAGCAATGTGAAGAGTTTAGAAAGCTCTGTTCTTCCCCTTGCTGTGTTGAGCACTGTTCCAATCAAACTACTCACACTTAGGCTAATTGTGTGCAGTTTCCCACCATCACGATGGCCTGTCTTGTCTTTTACAGGTATTTAAGTTACAGCTTTTCACATATACTTAGGACTAAGGTCGCTATACTTGAGATATACTTGAGATTGAGGCCCACACAGGCATTTGCTTAAAATGTACACAGATGGAAAAGTACTAGCACCCCTTTTGACTGGCCTGTTTAATTAGCTCCTTGGCAATACTACTACAAATGGGAACCTACCTTTCCAGTGCCTCAGTTAGCATCTGACATAAAACACTCACTTTCTAAAAAAAAATCTTCAAGGAAACATGCATATAGGAATTAATTTAAGACTCTGAATTAATGCATACAGAAACTCCTGCTGCACCACTCGTTCCAAGCATCAACTGGTTTAAAGGAGAGAAAGTACAATAATTATGCAGCTTTCACCACCCAGCAGAACCATGCTGGCAAGATAATAAGCAACAACATGAGATAGTTAAGCTTCCTTTGTCTGCAGACAGAGCACTGGGAGACAAGTTCAATTCTTTTTCCCTACCACGTATTACACAAACGGCCTCTAGAGGGATCCAGGTTATTGCTTTTCTGCTGAAATCTCTTAAGCTTTTCCCCCCTCCCCCCTATTACTTTTACAACAAATGAATCATTCATCTGGAAATAATGATGTAAACATTTTACATTAATGGGTGGTAGAATTAGAGAGTTCATGACCAGGAAGAAGTTTTTGAAAATCCAGGAACTACAAAATCTGGAGCATAAGGTTCACAATTCAGTAGAAGGCCAGTCTCAAACAAATCAGCTCTCAGCTCATATCACATTGAATAAAAGAATACAAACATGAAGCAGTGCCTAGAGATCTAGCTACCTATTTGAAACTCAGTTGAATTGGTGAGTCTGTGCAATTAGGTTAGGAATGTGGTAAGAACTAGGGAATGAGTCAGTATTTCCCATTTCAGTTCCTAGAATATTCATGAAAAAGTACATTGCTTCTAAATTATTGTCTCTGGCTTGGGCTTTGTTTGCCTGAATTATTTCACCTAGTTGGAATTTTTACAGCTATGTTTTTAATAAAGCAGGCATACACTTAGGAGTTCCAAGTTCAACGAAGAGCAACTCTTTCCTACAGTGTCTATATTCTATACATTCTACATTCTGGTTTGACCAAAAAATGATATGGCAAGTACCTTCAAGCTAGCTTCAAAACTCAATTTAGTAAGCTTTTTACTGAATGTGCACTTCACGTGCAATCAAATGTAAGTAAAGTAGATGTAATGACTACAGGCATTGGGAAATACCTGTGTATACAGGTGTCATAGGAAGTCCCAGACACGCTCCCACTCTGCAGCTACATTTTCAAGTTCACATTCTGCAAAAAGAGCATTTTCAGGGACCCTCAGGTGCCCATAAACGTGTTATATGAAGATACTCAGCTAATGCCCTATTCTATTTGGAAGAAATGTGCTTTGGCTTCTGCAAACCAAGGTAGAGAGTGAAAGGGATAACAAAAAGGTTACGCCAAGGACTCCTTGGTCCACATCCTGTGATGGGAAAAGCAGATCATAATTCTGCTGTTAGAGATGATTTGCCGAAACTGGGCCCTGTAAGCAGACTCCATTATAGTTTGCAAAATACAACACAATACAAAGCCAGCCCAAAGCCAATTTGGTCCACTGAATTTAAATTTTCATTGAATTGTATTCTTTCTGTTAGACTACTAATAAATGTCCTGACAGCACATCGAGATAGAACAACAGCTCTGTGGCACAAGCACTGGGCTAGGGTACAGGAGATGGTGTTCATACAACACTGAACACAACACCAGATCCGTAATTTACTGTTTCTGATGTGCCTTGTTCCAACCTATAAAATGCAAATAAATTATCGTCTCCCTGACAACAATTTTGTGAAGAGAATTCGTTAGTACCTGGAAGGGCTTAACAAAGTGACTAGACCACAAACTCAGGTAGAAAAACTCAACAAATCAGAACAGACTTTAGATGAAAAAGAAAGACATGATCATGATCCTCCTCTAGTGAAAACAATGAAAGCAGCGTTTGTCCCCAACTCAAAAGGCATGTTGTGCAGTAAAATCTCCTGCTGCTGAGTCTTGATTTTGAATTTCAGTTTGCAATGAAAAGAAAAAACATTTCATTAAAACTACCAGTATAAACCAGGCAAAGTTGCCTTATCGTGTGCTTTGTATATTAGAAAAGCTGCAGAATTAAACATCTAAGCTCTTTCCTGAGGGTAAAATAACAAAACAAACAATTATAAATTGGAGTCTAAACAAACATTTCTCATTCTAACAAGCATGCTGCTAGATGAATTACTAGATTACACCTCATAGCATTTAATAATCTAGACCATGGAATACCTACCCGACCAACTAGTTTCAAAACTATTATTATGATGGTGCAATGGATAATAAAGTGGTTTTACATTTATGGATTAAGTAAAAGGACCCTTTCCTAAAAGAGGAATGTTTCCTTTATTGTCCAGCTTGCTATTCCCACATAAAAATTTCTCTCTGTGGAGTTTTTTTATATTATCCATAGCAGCAAACAAAATTCATTTTCCTGTAGTTGGAATTCACAAAAATAGTTAAAAGGTCAGGTTTTTTTGGTGTGGGTTCTTTTTTCCCCTTGGAACTTGAACCCACATTTCTACTACTTAGCTAATGCTTTATTCATAATTATATGGTGCTGTTAAAGGGCTTTGATAAGCAAATCCTACCTACTCCCATTCCAGCAGATTTTCTCTCATAACCTCAGTAGGATAAGAACGGTTTTATGTGATTTTTTTTTTTACTACTGAAAGTACTTAATAAGGTTATCCAGTGAGACTCTTCTCATAGGTCAGGGCTACTTGCCCAAAAAAACATGAAAAGGAGAGAGAAGGGAAGGAATCCGCAGACATAAACTGAGCATTTTTGCACTGAAAGTCACAGCATAACATTCACAGAACAACAGCAAATATTTTGCATACGCTTTACCACATGTACAGCAGTTTACCTTACAGTGGGATTTTGAAACTTCAGTCACGGTGGGTGCCTACTGTGTTCGGTTCATAGGTCCTGAAGATAACTCTAGCCAGTTGGCTACAGTGGAGCTTATCTCAGGCCCCATGCATGGCCAAAGATGCTGGATTTCTGTCATTTACAGACTACAGACACAAATCAACCTGGCTAGAGGAAAGAGAGCATGTCAGATCACTCCTGTTTAGGAAAAAAAACCCAGACCTTAAAGGTAGAGATCATTATCGCTGCGTATTCTCCAACCTGGAAAACATAATCATGAAAAGAAACGTAAAAGAAAATTAATGTGCTGCTACTGAAATAAAATTCAAATAACCATGATATTAAACACTAAACAGAAGAACCAGATCAAGGAATTAGTGGTGGAACAGCAAAACCATTCCTCTCCAACCTCGAGGCAGACCTAAAACAATTTTTAGCAGCACATCTACTAATGACCATATATTTTCACTAATGAAACTCAAAGTGCTTTGAACAGCAAGAGCTGTTGGTAGTGTTTGTCTTCATTTTTTGAAATAAACTATTGGCTCATTCATTTTTGGTTCATTATTTGATATTCACTCTTACACAGGTTAAAAAAAAAACCAACCCCCCTCCACAACATTACATGAATAGCAATAGTACTTTTGGTAATTAAAGAGTATATACCCTAGAGTCTTAAAGATGTGAGAAGATATTTCTAAATCCTATTTACACATTAATAATGTTAGTAACTCTGGTAGCTGGATGAAGGCTCTAGGAAGCAGGTGTTCATTTTTCGCAATATTTCAGTGTATCTGCTTCTTTGTCTGTATTCTTCCACCTTATCGCTGCCCATTTTGTCTCCTTACCCGCTTTTTGTCACAGACTTTGCATCTCCAGATGAACCATGAGTAAAGAAAAAAGGAGTAAAAGAGCTGCAATTTCAAAAGGCAATCAAGCCTGAACATAAAGCCCTTCAGCAGAAGCCTAAGGTTGGTTTATGATGGATGTAAATAACGCACAGATGACCTTTCCCATTTCTAGGAACCCTTTTCCTCAGATCTTTAACAGGATTCTGCTGTGGAGTGTAAAAATAACCAGCTGAGAACAAATTCTCTTTCTATTTTAATTTTTTTTTCCCCCCATTGTTTGGTCTCACCTGGCATTGTGACTAATGAATTTCCTTTGTCACTTTTTATCCTTAGAATAGATGAAGTCAGAATGTGTCAGGTGGTGTAGATGAGCAAATTGCTTCTTTTTAATTCCATGTCAAGCCCTAACAAATCTACAGTACTTCTTTCCATATCTACACATATTTCAAATTTGCCAAACAAGAAATTGGGTCAAAGTTTGAAGTGTAAGGATTAACTTCTGACATTTAATTTGAGCACAGCAGAAATACATGATTTTTTTTCATTAAGAAATTGGCACATGAAAAAATGCTTAGAGAAAGCTTCAAATAGAGGTCTCCAGTGCCTAAATTTTCACTCCCGTACCTAATATTTCATTAAACAGCCTTGTAGCTAACCATGAGGATAACTGTCTTCTGTACAATGAGAACTAGCACACACAACCAACAATATCTAAGGTCAACTTTGTTAATCAGCTCAAGCCAAAGAAGTCTGTATTACACCTTAGACATTAGAACTCTCTACAGTTTTCTTATTTCAGCATTAACTGATTGGAAAAGTTTAGATGGTATGCTTTTTTGGTATGGGCTTGAGAATTATAGTTGCTCTTACTTGACTAGCACTAGCAGGGAAGTCTCTTGGTATCTTAATACACCCAGGCAGAGGCACAGCAACTGTGATAATGCTGAGAAAATTCCGGTCTCTCATCTCATATGTAACCTTTGCACCACCCTCTGACTGACAACTACCAGTCTCATGGCTACCTTTACCCCATAGCAAGACTCGGTAAGAATACTTTGCTTTCTACAAGTTCACTCACTTCCTTCGTAGCTCGCTCACAAACACCTACAGTTCCAAGGAAATTCAGCTGAGGTCTTGATTCTTGGGGTCTCCAGGTTGCCAGCTCTCCACATATGGCATAGAATCACTTTATCTTTATTTGAAAAAACAGTGAGAATGTTTATATATTTATCTTTATTTTAAATGTTGATTTATTTATTTATTTTTAGTGTAAAAACAACTTCAGATTCTGAGTCCTCCCTCCTCAGCTGGAAACCCTCTTTCCCATAGCCAGCTTTGGTATAGCTCAACCCTTTCTCAACAAATATACAATACCCTGAAAAGAAAATTGAATTAAGTAAAGAAGAAAAATGTGCAACATGTAGTGATATAACACCTCCTTCTCTGTGCAGTAAGTTGTTTTGCTCAAGGAGAAACTAGCATTTCTCAGGTTGAAATAGTACCTCTTGTATGTGATTTACCACCATAATGTTCTCTTCTCTTTTCATGATCCTGGATGATATCTTGCACAACTCCTTGGCTATTAATGTATTGAAAACTTAATTGCATGACAATTTCCATTTGACCTGCTGACATTTTGGATTATTAGGCCTGTGAGTCACAGGAAAAGAAGAGATAGCATCTAGTAGACAAATTTCCCATTTTTACTAGGTAGGAATAGAAAGCTTTTTCTCCTAAGGAGTGTTCATGCAATTTTGTTGTAAGCCAAGGAAATCCCAAGAAAACATTCTTATTAACATAAATAAGGGCTGCGATCAGAATGGCAGCCTTGGCACTTTCTGGTGAATTTGAACTGAGAGCAGTCATGATTCTAGAAAGACTGCTTGGGAAGTGAATTTGGAGAATATACCTGACCCTGTTATTTGAGTCAGAGGTGAATGACAATGTGGCTGGTTATTTTTCCATTGCATAGAAGAAAAAATTTCTTTGCCTCCCCTAAACCACAGCATACCTTTGAGAAGGTACACTAAATCTCCCTCTTCTACCTGGCTATCTATTTTCATAAAATTTGTACTAATGACTTGCACAAATATCTGTGAGACTTCAGTTCAAACTAGTCAATCAGTTCAATAGTAGGGGAATATAGACAAACACTCACTCTGACACTGAGGAACAGACTGAGGGACGAGGAGCAAGACAGGAATCTCGTTAGTGTCAACACTGCTCAACAACGACTTCTTTCAGAGCAAAAAGCAGCCAAATTTCTTTGTTTAAATTTCAAGAAATTGATTCAGATAAGCTATTTTCTACAGCTACTAAATGAATGCAAAAGTATTTTTACTGGCTTGCCAGCTACTTCCTGTGCTCAAGACGGACTGTAAAAAAACAATAGACTTGCATCAAGTAACAGACATCATGAAGCAGTTTGTTTCTAACGATTAAGTAAAAAAAAAAAAGTGCATGGGAGCATATTAAGCCTTCACGCCAGCCAAAATGCTTTCTTTCCCAATAGAAAAAAAAATGCTTAGAAATACTGTGAGTAAAGTACAACTGTGGATACTGAATTCAGAATAATGAGACTTCATTCTTTTCTCCACTAGGAAAACTGGCTCATTTCAGTGGTGTTTTCTAAGAAGCAGTCACTCCATGCGTGACTGCCATGCATTTTGATAATAAACCAAGAATGAATAAATTAACATTGTTATATTAAGTTAAAGTAAAGCAATACATCTACTCATGGTAGAATTTCCCACACAGCTTTTTGACACATTCCCTAAAGTGATCAAGTGCATTGATTTCTCTCTGTAATGCATGATATACATAAACATACAATATATTCTGGCAATTCAGCTAAAGGTGTTTTCCTAATTACAAAAGCTCCCTTTATTAGTACCCCATTCATAGAGGGAGTAAGGCGGCATGTGGTCGGCGCTGTTGTATTTGCCCTGCAACAACGGCAGTTTGACCCTTAATATTACAATGGAAAAGGCTGCTGTGAAATTTTATATGCTCAGTGCTGCATCTGCAGCCATACTACTTTATTGTTAATATTATTGCTCACGAGACAGAATAAAAAGGACTATTCTCAGCTGAAATGTTTGCATGGGTATATTTTCAGCTCCTGAACAGATGAGTACATCAGCATTACTGAGATTACTGCTGAGGTAATTTCACTGATATCAATCAATTGTTGTCAGATGGCAAAGCATCGTGATAAAATGAAGTACCAAAGTAACCAATGGGATTTGTTTTGCTGGGTACATGAATATTTGATAAGAAAAGACATGATGCTGCAGCAAGTGTAAATGCAGCACAGAAAAGACTTAAGTTCTTGCTCTTGAATAGAGTGGACAAGAATATTCACAATACCACAGTTTCTAAGTCTTTTGTTAAGCATTTAACAGAATCTACTATTTTTTCCATTTTTTCTCACTCAGTGCTTTTAATTTAAAGAGGACATCTGAATTCCTCCTTTAGGTGATATGACTTAGCCTCAGGAGTTGTTTGCATTTTTATTATCTTCTAAAATTATGCTGAATAAAATGTGTCCAAGCTGAGTTTGAACCACTGTCTTGAAACCAAGCTTAACCACTTGAACTAACTATGAATGGGACTTAAAAATTATCTAGTTCCTTCTGCCCTAATCATACTGCTCACTTGGGCGCACACAAAAATAAACAGAACATTCTTAATTAGCTCATCTGAAAGAAGTGCCTCCTAAGTGTATCTTCCAAGCTCTGTTTGCAATTGTGAAGTTGTCATCCTGAGGGGAAAAATGTTAACTGTTTTCATGCTTCTGCTATGTAGTCTTAAGATAATAAGTTCGCATTTGGATTTAATTGACAAGTTTTATACTCTTTGTATAAGAAGTTTGCTCAAGATTGCTAGTCAGCATCTAATACATGAAGATTTAATGTCATTGTCTGAAAAAGTCTATGGTGATTATTTGGCTGAGTAACATAAGTACATATCTTGATGATTTTTGAATGCTGCTGTAATTCCTACTGAAAATGGACTATTTTAAGCAAGCACACTGATTACCTCTACGTAGATATTGAACATGAGAGTGAAGCATATAATTCTAAATTCATTTTTGTATTAAGGTAAACCACTACCCGAGTTTTAATTCCATGACTCCCGAGAACATCTATTTCCGAGTTAAAGACAGAACTCAACGCTTTTTGCTTTTCAAGACAAATAACTCTGAAAATTATGATGTTGAAGATGCAGAAAAAAGATTATGCAGGTGACACTCATAACTTTTCAATAAGTAAAATACCTTTCAAAATGTTGAAGAAATGCAATGCAAATTATACTGGTCAAAAGACCAAATGAATTTTCTAGATGTCAATATACCTTGGATCAATCTTACTGTCACAGCAGAAGAAACAGAATTATGTATAAAAGTGTATATATCAGCTTATGTAGTCACTGGGCTGATCAGCTGCAAATGGTATGTAGAGTTGGTGAGCCACAGAGAAGCCATACTGCTACACTGGAAACCCACACAGTTGTCAGCACTATAATACAGGGAGTTAGGAAAAGAAAGATGAATGTGTCTCATTTATAAATATGAATTTTGGCAGGGTCTAAACACTCTCTTCATTAAAGTAAGTGAGAAAAGTCTCCATTAAATTTAGAGAACTTACTGAATTTGAGAGATGGGCTGGAGTAAATAACAGAATTCAAAAGAAACGCTTCGGGTGTTGCCTCTTCTTGAAACGTCTGAGTTCTTTGTTTACGTTATCAGTGCATTTAAGAGGATTGAAAAAGAAAAAACAATGTTCACAGAATGTCTGAAATAACGACATATTTCTCAGCCATTTTCAAATGTTAAAAATAAAACTCAATACAAATACATCAGGACGGAAAAAAGGAAACTAAGCATGATAAAGATGCTTTTGCCAGTCTGCTTTGTTTCTCTGTGATGCGATGATTTCTCATAGGAATTATATGCTGGAAAAAACATATCTGTGTAGCATTACATTTGATAGTTTGATTGCTGTAGCATTACAGCTGAAGGCTGATCAATATCAAATTACCTTGAACAAAGTCAAGTCTACAGCACAGTTAGACCACTCCATTGTGTTTAAGGTAAAGACATAATTCGCAAGTACAAATCAATTGCCTTTTTCATTTGCTACCTCATCATCAACCTTGTACTTGATTCTGAGATGTGGCTTCAAATTCTGAACTGTCATTCTGGGAAAAGGAAATAGAAATCACAGATCCCCTTCACCATCACCACATAACATGAATGTCACACATATGAAGTAGAATTCGTTCAGTAAATAATGTTGATCCTTGTCTGAGACATAAGAGTTGTTAACCAGGTCACATTCAGGCACCAAAGGCCTCTGGAGCCTGCAGTATTCCGTGTGGCAATTGCATATTGGTCCAGCTGAAGTCAAATGCGTGTTTTTCCATTGCTAATTCAGCTTCTTGAGCACTTCTCTGTTCCAGAGTGGAACATCAAACAAAGGTAAGACCATGAAGCTTTTATTTTCCCATTAAGCCTCTACTGTTAGGGTCAGGTGGAGCTCCCCCAGCTTAGATAAGCATGTCCTCTAGTAGGACTGGGGTTGAGATTGTGTATATTCCTGAGAAAAGTTTAGCAATAAACGCAGTTCTAAAAATCTTTTCAAACACATTTTAATGCAAACCCCTTATTCCTATTTTCGATTGTATCACAAAAGTTATTGTAAACACATTTCTGGCATCAGCAGTCTACAATGCAATCTCTATTTGGCAAAACTCAATTAAAGTATTGCCCATACCAAGATTTCAATCAATGCTGTTAAGTGGCTGGATAAGCTGGCTATCTTTCTTGACTATATGTTTAGACCTTTATAATGAATTTTAACTCAAACTGATCCACAATCACAGGACACTGAATAAGGACTTTCCACATCATTGCACACACAGCTCTGGGAGTCTGGTTTTGGCAGTTGCTGCTGTCAGCCCCCACAATGACAATGTTTATGAACGTTCGAGATCTAAACATAGTCTTAAAATAAACTGTTCGTTGTTTGTTGAAGTAGAGTTTGGTTGTTTTGTATTTCACAGGATCAAGCCTATCACAGATAGGTTTAATTATCCTGTTTCAGGTGCAATTGTATTATTAAGACAGACCTAGCAAGCTTTTGCTAACAGAAAAAATAAACCTGGGTGATACTTCCAGTCACTTACGTTTTGCATATTCACTTCATGAGGAACCAGCATTGCTTTGCCTGCGTTTGACACACTCATAGTGAAATAGACTTCCTGGTACGACCCTAGGTGATACAATCATGTTTTGAATAAAAAAATTAAAATTCTAGTTATTCAGAAAAGAGCTCTTCCAAAACCTGAGATTACATCTGGAATGAAAATTGATTTATAATCAATTATGATTTACTGATTCATAATCAGTCTCCACACTATTTAAAAATAATCTCCACTAAAAATAGAAAAATACATCACATTCATAATTATTACAAACAAATAAATTATTTGGTTTCTTATTCTCCCACTGCCTCCCCCTCCTCCATCCGTTGAAAATTCTGGGTATGAATTTTTAATTAAATGCAATTCAGGTCCTTCTTCACTTACTAATACTATCATTTGGAAAGTGTATCCTTCAGTGTGACAATGAATACAATTTTAGGGAGAGTAATTATCTTGGTACTTTTGGTATGACATAGTTATAATCGCATAGATCTCAATTTCTAATTAGTTCACCTATTAACAGTTCACATGAATTCCTTTGATTGTGCTGTTCATTAACAAAACAGCAGTCTCACCTGACAGCTTCTTGTTGAAAGGTACCTTCCCCAAAGAGTATTCCTGCATCAAAGTATTTTTGAAATTTTTTTAATAAATATTTCTAGCAGATTTACAATTTTCCTCATGCTTGCACTGCTAATAATGCAGACCGTCGAAGCCTTGGAGCCTAGCACAGCTTTGTTATAGATTTCAGCCTTCTTAAATGCCTATTGTTTTTCCAGGAAAAATTTGGAAATATTCCAGTTGTTGGCTGAAATTCATCCCATCAAATTTCATCTACTGAAATGTGAAGGATAAGGTTTATCTCAGTCATCTGAAGTCGTTCCTCTTATGACAGACACACGGCACAAACTGGCCTATGGAAGTGCCTATCTGTCTCCATTTTGTAAGACTAGAATAGCCAACAGAGAGAGCAGAACCTTCAGAAGGTGATTCTTCTCATTTTAAGATGTAGATGTCTACAGTTAGGTGAGATGAGACCAAACATCTCTCTCTCCCATAATAGCTACTCCCAAAATTCAAAGAAATTCAGAGGTGATCTGAAGAAACGGGTTCCCTTCTCTGGATCTACATCATGTGAAATATTGCAGACCTCCAAAAGTTACACTCTGCCCATTAAAGGCTGCGCAGTGTCGGCAGTGCTTGGTAGCTACACAGAACATACAGTCCCTTCCGTGCTATGCCACCACCCCCTCCCAACACTCACACCTAAGAAATGAGGATAGCCTCACCTAAACCTTGTAAATCTCATTTGTGTGTATCTTGCCATAAATTTTTATATCACTTTTACTGCCCTGCACTTTCTCAACATGAGGATTTAATAAAGGCCCTAGGGGAGGTTGGCCACTGCAGATATTTCTTAGCAGTGTATATCACTCCCCTGACTAAATAAATAAATAAATAAATAAATAGATTAAATAAGGGTCTGGAGTTCGGAATGTCATATCTGAAACCTGCTGTTATGATTAAGGTATCTTCCCTCCTCAAGCAACCTGGAGTTTGTTATACACAGGTGAAGCTGTAAATCAGAAGATATTAGATGACTCAAAAGCTATGGAGAGTATCAAATTATGTGGCTTCAGCTTAAAGAATCATAGGCAGAGGGACGTTAGGGATGGAAGGCTTATTAAACTGCCTAGGTCAATCTCTGCCAGCATGGGATTATTCCCTGGAATGTATTTTACAGCACATTATCCAAAATTGTTTCCATATGTGATTCTGCTCTGGAAAGAGCCTATAAATGTGGTCTGGTACAGTGCCATTCTGATTGAATCAATGATTTCTCTCTCAGTTGCACAAAGTTTAAAGAAATATTTTTTTCCTATCAGTTGAAGACATCTGCTCTTTCAATCATATACACTATCACTTATAATAGATATTCTGTGTGGCACCCTCGCCATTGTTTGCATTGTGTAACCCCACATTATGCCTCAGCTCACTCCTATTGCCTTAGGCATACTGTGATGCAGGGAAGACGATGGAGGTAACAGCAGAGGTAAATGCTTTATCGGCGATGAAGTGATACAGATTCTTTGTATTACATACATGTGCACTGAGACTTACAACATTAATACTGTATCTTCTTTCCACAGCTGCTCCTCTCCTGTTTCTGAGACCACAGGTTCTGAATCTGACCTAACAAATCCTTCATTATTCGCAACTTCCTTCTGATATTACTACCAAAATTATTCAGATATTACTACCACTCTCCCCAAGAGATCTGCCATTCAGCTTTAGGTGAAGGAATGGGTCAGTTACCTGAACACTGAAGCGGCTGAGATAATTATTCTGCTCATTGTAAGCTAGTTTGCTATTAGTTTAGTGCCCTTTCATCTTCTCTTTGACTCTAAGCGTGACCATTTCATTTTTCTCTTTGATTTTATTCATAGTTCTTTTCTTTTTTCATTTCTCAGTTTTAACCTCAGAGTTCCTTCTAGGACTGGAACATAATTTTGATTTTCTTGACTAGAGTGATCAAACTGGCCATACTTTTTTACTGGGTAAGATTTATCTTTGTCACTTCTATAGGGTTCATTCCAGGCTTTATGTAAGTAGCCCTCCTGGCTTTATTACCAGAGTGTCCACGCTTTAAGGTCAGATGCAGACTCGGTGTGGGGAAGTAACACACCTGCTGGCTGCAAGGAGCAGATGTATGCCCATCGGAGCATTGACTGGAATGGCTCATGTGGGATCTTCTCACGATTCTCAGCCAATCAGCCATTTATTTTTTATTTTTTCCTACCCTATTATTCATCAAATTCCTGTTCTTTGAAAGTTTTAAAGCTCTTAATTTTTATGCTGGTTCCAAACCAGTCCCAATTCTAATACCACTTAGCTGCCTTTTAATTAGTCACAACTACAGGGTAGTGTTACATTCTCACCACTGCCAGAGGATGTCAGTAGCTCTGTCTCCATGACTTCAACACAAATTATGCTTTTTTTCTCAATCTTCTCCACTGGCCAGTTAACATTAGCTTTTCCGAGTCTCTTCATGATGTCCTTGGGCTGTTTCCACACTGTAGCGGGCAGGCAAGCACAAAGCATAACTCAGGCATCTTCTGGAAACCTGACTTGCCCTCTCAGCTTGGAGCCTTCTTGCAGACAGGCTGTTCAGGCACTCCGGTGCGGTAATATGCTACCAAATGTATGATGTGGAGATCTGAAGGCCCTGATTATACTTGCTGGCTCTCTACTGTACAACCAGTCAGGGTTAAAAATGCAGTGTACGTTTAATGGTCATTACATATAGATACCCTGTCACCAAAGCAGAATTACACCTCTTTGGTTCACTGCAATTGACTTTTCTCACCACCACAACAGCATCTGTGGGGATGGAGTACTCACAGAAATCCTGCTTCACACTTTCCCACTGTGTTTTCTAGGCTGAAGTTCATCTTGCCTGCTGTAGATTCCGCTGCCTCATCTTTTACATCTTACAAGAGAAAAATTAACTTTGCCAGTCCTTATTCTCACTGCAGTCTGTACTGCAGCCCGAGGCTTCCAGGTGCATTGCAGAGAGAGAGGGCAGTGTTGACTGCAGCAGTTCAAGCATTAAGCAAGACACCCTGGGAACCTCAGCTGTATTTTTTACTCTGTCACAGTGTTGCTGAAGGACTGCGGCCAATTCCTGGGGCCTCTTTCTCCTTTGGTTTCACCATTTTTCATATGAAGATGATATTGGCTTTTTTATAAAATGCTTTCAGGCCTACTGAAGAAAAATATCCTGCAAGAGAAAAGCTATTATTGCTTGGCTGATGCAGCCCTTGCTATTTTCTCATCACAGTCACAGGAAGAGAAGTGTTATATAGCTATAGAGCCTGTACGCTCACTTACCTGATAGAGGAAGTTCCTCCTAATTACGGAAGTGAAGGGCGCGGAGTCCTCCCAGAGCCTCTGCCTTCTGCATCAGAACTGCAGTGAGTGTGCCAATACTGCACCTTTTTCAACTTCCAGCTTTCAAAAAACTTTCTAGTCCAACTATTTATTTATTTTTTATGCTGCAGGGGAAAAAAGGAGAGAAAATAGAAATTGGATAATTTTGATGTTGCACCATCTGTGATTTCTGTTTCTGATACAGTTACAATGGTAAACTTCTCCCATAGTGCCTCCCACAAAGACTGGAAAATATCTGTTCTAGTTGTTTTCCCTAAGCTATGTTGAGTGAATGTTCAGCTCCCTGAGGATGAAGTGTACCGATGTAAATTTACTATGATAGAGCCACACTGCTGCTGATTGTTGCAGAACTACCACTGAGTAGTAAATGCTTCACTGCTCTATTACCCGGGGGGCTGAGCGTTAACTACACTATTGAACAGCAAATGCTTATCATCCCCTATAATTCAAACTATATAAATCATTGAAGAGAGACAATGTGCCTGCAGGGAACTCACATGGTCTATAAAAATGTAAAAATCTGAACTATATTTAGCTGACAGAGCTATACTTAAAAAAAAAAAAAAGTATTCAAAAGATAATCTTAGACATTAACTCATCCTCATTTCAATCTACTGAAGCTTTGGTAGGGTTTAATCTTTTCGGCAAATGTTTTCATCTTTAACAATATTTTTTTAAAATAGGGTTAAGAAATGAAAGCCGTTACTCTGCATTCTCTCTCCTCCAACCATTCATGCAGCACATAGAATGACCTCATTTAAGCCCATCCCTAGAGCAAAGTAAAACACAAGTATTGTTTCTTCACTGAGCAAAAGCATCGCTACTTTGCTTGAAAAAAAACCTTACAGAAGGTTTAAAATATCATGGTTTAAAAACATATATCCACTGAAAGCAGAAGACACAGTTCCTTTTAGTTTAAAGATACAGCTCTTCAAATACAGGGCTTATGCAAGGATCATTGTACTGAGAGAAGAAAGACAAGTTAAAACATTCCTCCAAGGAATTGTACTGCGACGGGAGACACAAACTTTGATTCCTGGATAAGCACTTAATCTGAAATGGACACAAGTATTTACATTACTGTCAATGAATTACTCATGTCTATGAAGTTAAAGATAAACAGGCATTGGAAGCATCAGAGGGCTTTATAATAAGCTGGTGCTGCATATTCCTTAATGTATGAATAAAGTACCTATTTCTTCTTTTGGCCTCAACCATGCCACAACCTCTGGATGAGCCTCACCAGTCCTCCTGTTATTGTCATGGGCTGATTATGCAATCTACTACAGAGCTGAGGCCTTCAATACTATTCTGCATTAGAAAACAAAACCATCCCTAAACATCTATCAGTAGAGAAATAAAACATGGTAACCCTTAATACACAAACGCAATTACACAAAAAGACAAAGAACAAAACCAGATGGGAAAAGCCTCAGGGGAAAACTGCTATAGGACTTTCTGAGTGCTCCATGTAGCATTCAGAGCGCTGATGAAAGAGATGTTTGAGAGCAGAGTTGGAAAATGGTCATAAGCAATCAATGTTTCAAGGGGTCAGAACCAAAATCAAATAATACTAAAGCTTTTGTTATTAATCCATGGGCAGCTTCGTGGTTTCCCAACTGCTATCCTTCATGAAGATGTTTTTCTAATGAAACAAAGAAGATTTTGATGTTTTAATGTTATAGATGTCATCAATTATTTATGTTTGATTTTTTCCCCCTACACAAAGAAAATACTTACAAATGATTAGCACAGATCTCCTATGACAATTTCCGAGCCTGAACTAACCAAGAGTAATGAGGGATTTTAAACAGAAATATAATTAAGCAATGCAAACATGTTTGAAATACTGCAAGTAAAACATGAGGTATGGTTTAAAAACTGTTAGACAATCAGAAGAGAGTTCTTTCAGCACAGAAAGCAACATACATACAAGATTACTTCGAAAGATTGCAGCAAATAATGTCAACATACCTCAGATGTGCTATCAGGGCACCTCGCTATCAGGAATGGAGATGGATGTCTTTCTGTACGTATTCCTAACGTGGCTTGAAGGTGTTGGTTTGAGTTGTCTTCAGATGAAAAGCAGATAATTAACTCTAAACAAAATCAAGGAAGCTGAGAGGTAACCAAAAAAACCTCTAAAGGTTTGATCTTCTAAAGGCAACTGTTTCATACAGTCAGTGGCTTTACCTTCTATGGGCTATTATATGTCCATTGGGATATCAACACTGAGAAGAGAGAAAAATATACCGAGAAATTGAGGAAAAAAAATGCTTAATTTGGGATTAAAGGCAGAAAATTAATGTCATACAGCAGTAGTGTAGTATGCTGGCAAAACGAACACTTACAAGTAATTCTCCAAAATCTACACCAGCTGCAGAATTCCAGATGAATTTAAGATGTCAGTCCCACGGGAGTACTCCAGTGAAAATGAGCTCATGCTTCAGCATTTTCAGATCAGAGCCATATGCTGTACACCAGCACATTTGCAGCATTAGTATCTTGCAGTAAACTTCTATAGAGCATTATTGAATCTGATTTCCAATGCCCGCAGTAAGGAAATCCTTTGGAGATAACTCTCCAACCTGGATCAGCCCTACATGGTATTACTCTGATACTAAGCTGAAAGTATCTTCCTCATTTGAATAAACATTGGACATCCATAACTTTAGGTGCCTGGAAAAAATCTGGTGATGGATAAGCTCATTGATTTTAAAATATTTCTCCTGATCCTACTCATTAGTTGGTGCAAACTGCTGCAGTGCAACCAATGGAAACAGAGGGGTGACATTTCACACCAATGAGGATCTGGTGTGTAGACGCCAGTGTTAAGCACAAGTGTGAATACTGGCTTAAGCGTGTCTCAGGTGTAAGCAGTCCCTTCCTCTTCCGGCATATCATTAAGTCCTATGCATTATAATCAGACCTTTTAGTTTATTGTACTACCAAATATTTTTAGCTTCCCTTTGAAAAAAAAATCCGTAAGAGGAAAAAAAATAGGCCTCTTAAAAATTAATCTTAATTGCATTATATTCAAGATCCACTATTACACTCCATGATCATTATGTCTGACCTAAAAAGAATATTAAAAATCTCATTATTTTGTTGCTGGCTTTTCTACTTAATTATTACCACAACAGGCAGGTAATCATTATGCTGATTACTCAAGACTGAGATGTAAATAGCTCACGTGGGGGTTAATAATCAGATAATAACAGTAAGCACTGATCCTGTATAATTAAGTAAAATGACATGATTCATACTAGTACAAACCTACCTCCGAAATTAAACATTTTATGTTATTACTGTCTTTCCAAATAGCCCTACACTTTGCAAGCATACTATATCTGGAGGTTGCTTAAACTCTAAAATTCTTGGCATTCACAAAATCTGAATTGAATGCGGATATTTTGTTTCAAAGTTGCAGTAATCTATTTGTGTCACGGTTTAAAGCCGGGCTGGCTACTAAACGGAGGTCAGATGCTCTTTGTTATTAATGTTGGATACCTTTAATTAAGCTCCCTTTTTCAATAGCACACACTTCACAGAATGGTTGAGGTTGCAAGGGACCTATGGAGGTCTTCTTGTCCAACTACCCTGCTCGAGCAGGGCCTTGCTTATTGATTGCCTCCAGAAACTCCGTCACCTGTGCATCATAATATTCCTGTAGAAACACGCTGAAATGCTAATGTGGCCAACGACAAAACAGCCATAGATTTTCTAAATATAATATATAATTTATAACATAGAGACTTTCTTGTATTAATTCATAACTGGAAAGAAGTGTTAGTTGCCAGTCTTAACACTTGACAGTTGTGCAAGCACCAGCGGTGTTAAGTGTAAAGCAAAATAAGGCTTCGCCAAATCACACGCAACCTTAAAACAGTAAAAGGGATAGTTTTCTCAAGCTATAACCATTCAAGGAATAGCTAACTATTTTTAGCTGAATGCTGAAATAATTTATATTGCTGCCTCTTTTAAGTCAAAACTCTATTTCAACTACATGAAATTAAACAGTAAGATGCAAGAAACATTTCCTACATATGAAGATTTTTTTATCTGATTGATTACTTGAGAGGAGTTCTGGAAGCTACTAACAGATTTGCATTTTTGCTGGCAGTCAGGTGTGAGTTAACATTTCTAAGTTTGAGTCATAACTTCTTGAGTAGACCTACTGATTGAAATGGATTTTGGGGAAGGGGTGGGTTTTCATTTACATGACTTCTTAATGCGGCAAAACTTCTAAAAATATTTTTGAGGTTTATTTGTCTTTGGAGTTTTTTTTCCTTTGCTTCTCTTTTCTTTCTTTTCTTTTGTGTGTCTTTCCCTAAATCATTTTGCTCTTAACATTTTGGTATGACTGCATAGGCCTGAAGGCATAGGGACAGAAGTGTGGGGGTAGGAGAGTTCACCTTTCCCAGGGGAGGATTTCCTCTAGCTGTTACTTATTTAGCCACTCTTCAAATTTTCAGAAGTTCCTATAAGGCTCTGCCTTAACCTATTTAGCCAGAACAGGGTTGCAAAATGAGCCAGACACAGAATTCAGGAAGGAAATTTCATGAAAATCCAACGAGAGACAGGCTAAATAGGGCTTTAGGTCTTGCTATCCTCCCAGCATCAGCATGCACAGTTCATTCCACTTGTGCATTTGTCACAGCTGTGGCTGCCAGTGACATTACATTGGGACAATATCCAGCAGCACATGTCAGGTGATAAGCTGGAAAGCATTGAGGAAAGAAAAGCAGAGATCAATGGTCACTGTAGCGAAGGGTCTTTATCCCTCTCCAGCATAGTGTCTAGGGGAATACAAGTATAATATTTTTCCCCGATGCTTCTTGTATGCCAGGGTACCAAATGTCTATGAGTTGGATGGTCAATATTCCTGGGGATATATGACTAAATGAAGTTGCATCCAGACTCTAACGCATAATTAAACTATTACTGTCAGCCTTCCACCTGGCACTGAGGGAAAAAATTCACTTGCACAGCACAGCGCCTCAGCAATGAATGTCAGAATTCTCCATCAGGACCTATGCCTCATGAGCTAAGTTTTTTTAGCAGTTTTACAAACTTCTCTTCTTTTTCTATTGTGCATTTTTCACTGTTTCCCCTTATTTTATTAATGCCAGCCTGAGTGAAAAGAGCAAGGGGAAAATCAAGCAATTTGCAGGATAAACAGGAAGAGAAATGGACAGTAGCTCTTCTTAAAAATGTCACTGCTGCTCGTAAGGAGCTTGTGACAGCCCAGTGTTATATAAGGCTGGCTTTTAAAAAAGGTGTCAAATATACACTGATTTCTCTCGTATTTTCAGCTTGCTATTTTAATCACCTCCACACTAAGTTTTTAAAAGTATTTTGAACTGCTACCAGTTACAATTCTTTGTCATGTTTTCTAGCCACTGGAACAATGCTGTCCCGAATCAAGACAAAGTAGGGACACTATGGCTGTCAAATGAAGGTACGAGTATCTGACAGAACCAGTTATTGCTGTAGCAAAAAACTTCAGATCCCTCTGTGCACTGACTCATTACAAGAACCTGTTGTGATGGGATTTGGGGGGTGTGTGTGCATACGCTGTTAAGAGTGCCTTTTAGTTTAGTAGCACATACTCTTTGACTGGATTATCCCTTGGGTGAGCACTCACAGGGTCTGACCCCAGTTGCAACTGTCATCAGACATTACATTTAGTGTGAATGTGGTCATGGCATTAAACCAACCAGTAGGTTTATTCTAGATTTTATGTGAGAAACTGATACTGAATAAATTTAGAGACACATAAAATACAACTAACGCACATATATATATTGCTTTTGATATATTCAGTCTAAAAATTATATGGAGGATCTACATCACAGCTTGTTTTCAGTTGTCCCCTCTATATACATTTTTGGCTAGTTAAGGTTGTTTAGAAATTTTAAGACCATTAAGAATTAATCGAAACACAATTACATGTAGTGTCATTAAAGTAATTTATGCCTCACTGTAAAGTTTCAAAAGAAAATACTTCCCAAAGTTTTTTTCCCCTTTAACGTATCTAAAATGTAACTGATCCATATAGAAAACAGTAGATAATGATCTTAGGAATCTTCCTACTTTAAATGGATGTCAGTTCACAGTAGGTGGTCATTTTTCAGTAAATCTTTAGTATAATCAGCCATTTAACGCCTTTCTTAACATCAGTGTGCTTAGACAGCTTTCAAGCAGTGCTCAGAGCTGCATCTCTCTGGAGTCAACCCCTTGGTCCGTTCTGGGCCGCTGTGATCTACTGCAGGAGAAATACACAGGGACGGTTAAGGCTAGGGTTTCCTTAGTACAAAACCAAAAGGGTGAGAGAAGACTAGATTCTGGAGTGGGGATATTTGAGGTCTCTGTCCTTGCCAGCACTGCTCTGGTATTGAAGGTTTCCTCCCTCCCTTTAAAAACTCAGCTAATTCTCGTGTTTGGGTTAGGGCTTGGTTCTGTAAGTCGGGAGGAAAAGACATCCAGTGAGGCTTATTCTTTGAATTGTTAGCTAGGGAAAGCTGAGGGCTAACCTGCATGAAACTCACCTCCTTCTCCGCAACTGCAGCAGAGACAGGAGCCTGCTGCCTCCCGCCAGCCTAGGGCTGGGGCAGGGCTTGTTAATGCATGGAAAGTTGATCTGCATTTCCAGAGAGGAGAGCTTATGGCTGTGACAAAATGGCGGCAGAGAGGAGTGTCTCTTCCCAGGTGACATGGCTATTTCCATGCCAAAAATCTGTGGTGATGCCTAAGCTTACGGTTATAGACGGTGGTGAGTAACTCAGGAAACACAGCAATGTCTCTGGACTGCCTGGCAATGGTGAAGCAGGGATTTTCAGCCACACTGTATGGCTGCAGCACCTTATCTTCCTTTTTGGAAGAATTTGGTGTTGCTGCTTCAGGCCCAACATATGGCCAGGCTGGGCCTTGGGCAAGGCTAGGGGCTGAACAGCCAAGGATGAGGCGGCCATTTCTCTGGAGTGGATTTAGGGGTGACAGTAAAGGAAATCTTGGGGGCTCCCAGGTTTCACAGTGCTTTCTCAAGTCTTTATTTGGGTGCAGTAAGCGCACATTTTTTGAGCTGAAATATGTATTAAGGTTTAGATTTAAGGCGCTTAAGGCTGGGAAGAGATGGCAGTTCTTCACTTCACCAGCTTTCTCTCTGTGTTTTCAGGCTGGGACATCCAGAGAATGAGACAACTCCAGCAGCAAGCACTGAAAATGCTCTTCAGCTTTTCGGTCCTGTGTTTTGTTCATCAGTTACCTTCTCCAGCACTGACAGAAGCCCTGTTCTAATTGTAAATCTAAATCAGCTGAATATCGATCCCTGGGAGGTCTGATTATATTTGTCCGAAATAATAGAGATGAGTAGCTGACTCTAAAGACAACTCTAAACTTTCCCATCTAACAATTTAGATCTCAGATTAATGAGCTCTTAAGTAATTGGGTCAGCCATAAATAGAGTTGTTTACAAAGACAAGAATACATTAATCTGCAAAGGTCATGTTGCTAGTATCACTGAGAAGTATTACAATATTTATATCCCAGTTTCGAGGATCGATTTGTTGTAGTCAGATTGCATCTGTTCCTTTTAAAGATATTCAAACTAAAGTGTGCCCCAGAGGTTTCTTCCATGTAGTCCACAACACAGAGCAAATACTTAGGTTCAGGGCAGAAAAGATTCTGTTTTGTGAAAAATAGTCATGCTATTGACATTAGTTACATTAAAGGGAATGGGGATACAGTATGTCTCCTATGAAGAGTTGCAAAAAGCAGTATTGATTTCTGGATGTTTACTTCAGGAAGGAAAAGAAGACTTTTCTGGTGTTGGAGGTCTAAGGGATTATTGCAGACAAGGGAAAAAAAAACAGGATCTGCTTGTTCAGTAGCTGTCTGATAAGGGATAAAATGTTCTCTACAATCTTGGGTGCACCTTAGAGAAATGTACAGACCTCTGCATTGTATCCCATTACATATTACAGTGGCCTTTCTCGTCTCAGTTCTTACAAGAACCCTTTTTGTACCATGCTAAATGATTTATTTTGGGACTTCTCTTCTGCCTTGTCGGACTGAACCAAGTATTCCAATGGTCTTTGGGAAGTATAAACTATACTAAACCTAAAAAGGATGTGATTTTGCAACCTTCCTTGCCTGAGCTTGTCATGGGAATACAGGAAACATCAGAACTGTAACACTGTGAATTGAAATTGCTCAGTTACTGTTTGCTTAGCTTTGTACTTGTTCTTCACTCTGACTGTCTTGTCTCTTCCTGAGCTGCTCTATCAGGCCATTAGAGAATGAGAATTGAAGTGGTTTTCTAAGCCATGGAATTAAAAACAAACTGCAGAGTATACCGCTGTCTTCAGCAGATTTCTGGAGGATTTAAACCGTATTGTTGCAGTCCTTATTTATTCTATGCAAACAAAAAACTCTTAGCATAAAACACAATTGAAATAGGAGAACTTATTCCATGAATCTTAATCTAAATCCAGTCTGCTTTGTCCTAAAAAAAGCCCAGAATAATTTACAGCTTAAAGTGCCACATTAAAAGTTGCAGGTTTTGAGTTCAGATCATAAAGGAAACATACAGTGTGAAAACAGTCAAGAAATCCNATCCAGTCCTGCTTTGTCCTAAAAAAAGCCCAGAATAATTTACAGCTTAAAGTGCCACATTAAAAGTTGCAGGTTTTGAGTTCAGATCATAAAGGAAACATACAGTGTGAAAACAGTCAAGAAATCCAATGAAAAAGAACTAAAGTACTAAAACAAGCCAGACTTAAAAAATGTCAGAGGAAAGAACTGGTAGCTAAATCTGAGCAAACACCTCATCATGAATAATTTCATTATTTCTATCTCATTTTTCCTATTTATAAACTGCGCATGAACTGACTGGGAAATTCTCAAATGTAATCCTTATTTAAAATATATATGAATGAATTTCTGCAAAGTCCATACACATTACGAACTGCAAGGGAATTTTCACCAGAAAATTCTGACTAAGGCAGTTGGATCAATAGACGACTTCAATAAGACTACTTAGATAATATAAAAATAAACAATTAAAAATACAATCATTTTAAAATTTCCATTTCAAAATACTTCCACATTCAATATTGTTTGGAATATTCGAAATAGAATTTAAATACCTTTTGAATTATTACAGAACAGAAAGTTTATAACAGAAATGGACTAGATAAAGGAAAGCATTAAACTCATATTCAAACCCAGAAAATTCTACCAAATGGATAATGTAACTAATATAGAGCAAATACCTTTAGTCAAATAGTTTAACTTCAGGAAAATGCAGCTTTGGGTTGATCGAATGTTTTGAGTTTTCAATATACTTCTGTGACTAATTCTACCAAAACCCAATCAAAACCCCAAAGAGGTTATCTAAGCAACTCAATTTCTATCTAAAATCAATCAAAACAACAACAACGAGCAAAGAAAATTAATACAAAACAAAGAAATGCCAAAATAGCCCGAAAATCCATTTGAACTAAGTCAGCTCCTTTCAGCTTCACTTTGCAGACAGAATGAACACACGCTCAGTTTGGGATATTTTACTTTTACAATTACCTGCTTCCAAATATAATTACTAGTAGGAGGCAATATTACAATTCTGCCATACATATAGCATCAAAATACGTATTTGTAGCTATGCATACTACTGTATCAAATCCAGGAAGGGTCAAAAAATTGTGAGTTAATAAGAACATGACACCACTTACTTGCTTAAGCCAGACAGCCCTGAAGGAGGATTGAACCAGGATGGAAGTCACTGCATTATTTTGTTTCATTTCAAATCTTCTCTTCACCATTTCTGCAAAAACCCGCACCCTAAATAACTCACAGACAGAGCCACAAACAAAACTTTGTCAACTGCTTTCAGACATAAGTTAGGACATAACTGAGATTCCTTTCTAATTTATGAAATGAAATTTGCAAAAGCAGTATTACAAGAGTCATATTTCTTTTTTTTTAAAAAAAGGTTTTGCAGTTATTTTGACTGTGAGACTTGCACACTCTATAGAAATAAACTGTGTCAAGCAAATACCCGAACACTATCAGTTATTTTTGTTCTGTCTTGGTCATTCTTATTATCTGCTCCTGCTTGATGTAATTGTAGTAGAAAAACAGTTATTGTAGGATTACAGCCACAAGCTGAAGCATCAATATCAACATTAATAAATTATGGTTATAAGATAGTTTTGGAAAAGAATACTCCTAAAATAGATTCACTAACATAATTTGTCTGATGGCTTTCCTTGGGGAACTAATGCAGTCAACTTTTTCTCATTTCACAGACTGAAGTTGTCCATACCATTATTAAGAAACAACCACACCAAATGTCTTTAACTGCTTTCTCTGAGTTCAGACACAGCTGCAAACAGCATCATCTCATTTGCAGGGAACCTCTTCTGGAGGAACTTTTGCCGTCTTTTTTTCATCTAGCCTTTTGTGGCAGCATGTCCTTTCATAGAATCATAGAATGGTTTGGGTTGGATGCGACTTTAGAGATCATGTAGTTCCCTCAGCCTGTCTTCACAGGAGAGGTGCTCCAGCCCCCTGACCATCTTTGTGGCCCTCCTCTGGACTCGCTCCAACAGGTCTATGTCCTTCTTATGTTAGGGATCTACCAGGTTACCATTTTGTTGTGTTTGGGTTGGGTTTGGTTTTTTTGCTTGTTTTTCTGCAATATTTATGCACAGAGATTCCCCTTACAGAGAACAAGTGATAAGAAATGAACTGCAACAGGAGCTGGAAACTCCATGGAAAAATGGGCACTAGGACACTGTATGTTAGATCCTGTCAGGTTGAGAGGAGGTTCAATATGCTTTTATTTAATACCTGCAGCCCTGATTTCTAAGCTGGTAAGTGCACAACAACAGTATTAATTTGCATTCCCAACAGCAAGTGTTTACAATGAAAACTCAAGCGTCATCGGGACATAGACTGGCCATAAAATGGAAAATATTCAGCCAAAAAAGGAAAACAGAAGAAGGAAAACATCAAAATGGTGCTTGGACAAGATCAGTAAGACCATAATATAACAAGTGGCACACTGGTAAGGACAAGTGAGCAGACCAGCAGGAGATCAGTGCAGAGTAGTAGTTTTTTATTAAAAATACCAAGTAGTACATAGTGTCATGGTGAATGCCAAGGACTGTTTTCTGGCATGCCCTATGACCACTAACTTCAAAACCAAGTATCTTTCATGATAACAATATAAACATGCATGTTACAAAATTATGCTTTAATATCAATGTTGTGTTTACTCTGCATACGCAATGAATTTCACATTTGTAAGTGATTCTGAATCACTTCTAGTAATAATCTTAATTTTGTTACCAACAATTTTCCAGGCTGAACACAGTTGTGTATTTTATATTACTGAAGACGTTAGTAATTTTCCTGAGAAATCTATGGAAAGTTTACTATTTCTCCTTTATCATACAGTTTATCTTCTAGTTAGCTTTCAGGATGTGCATTAATTAGTATTCTAGAAAAAAAATCTTTTATCCCAGTTATATGGCGTTTCTTTTGAAACTGCCTGGCCAGGTTTCAGTCAAATGATGTTTCAGCATGCTGAAGGTTACGAGCTGAAACATAGTGAGATGGTCTGAGCTTTTAACGGAATCTGCAGAGATATTTAAGTGATAGAGTTTGGTTTTACTTTTGAATTGAGGAACTTCAGTGCTTTTATCCTGGAGCCACCCCTGCATTTTATTGCTCTACTGAATTAATTAATTCTCTTTTCAACATTGTCTAATTGGTGCATGAAGCACATAAGACACCAAGATGCCTTGCCAGGAAATTGCTTTTTTTGAAGCTACAGCTATAATTTCATACTGGAATAAATGTGCACATAGTCAGCGTGGGGGGTGGGGGGAAGCCCAATACATTCATCACCATGTGCTGCTGGCTGCTAGCTAGAAACACAGAAAATGGTGCCTGTAACCTCCAGGGAGTTAGTCCATCATTAGATTAACCACCACTAAGGTGAGGCCATACATCATTAAAAAAGACGGGTGCAGTGTTGGCAATACAAGAATAATAAGTAGAACAACTTGCACTGTCACTTTGAGTAGGAATGCAGGAGAAGTCTTACAGATACTGGCGAGGCAGGGGAGGGTGAATAAGTAGTCATTACCTCAGGAGAAAAAATGATAAACCGTGTTCCTATTCAGCAGATGTGTCTTTTCTTATCAAGTTTATCTGCATTTCCAGTACACTATGAGAACTAAATATGTCAATTATTCAATGTCTAAACGTGCTTTTCCAATGTGAAAAATACGTTTGGCTATCCTGATAAGAGCTGAAATGCTTTTTATTTAACCTATGCCTTCTCTACTTCTGCTTTAATGACAAATTGCTATTTACGTGAAGTGTTTCCCAGCTAAGCTACTTTGCACAACCTTGCTAGGGAACACTACAGCATGAATATAGTGTATTCATATGGAGTCAGAATCTTGCTGTTCCTCACAGGAGTGCTGTCCTCAGGTACCTGGTGTCATTCAGTGTCACTAGAAAAGGCAACCAGCTTTCATTCAAAATCCGTAAGGTCTTTAATGTAAGACTATGCCTGTGACAATCTTTTAAGTCCTTCTGCACTCACTAATTGCTCAGAGTACTCAAGGATAAGATCCAGAGATGAGTTTTAGAACAGTGGATGAGTTTCAGAGCAATGGGTGCAATTTTTTTTTTTTTTTTTTGCATTACTGGAAGGGGAAGACTTCATTTTGAGGGTTCCGAGGGTTCCCCACAGAGAGCAAGCAGACATTTATTTACTACGGACAGTGTAGACTCCCATGGCACCTAGCATTCAGGATCCTCATTCTTTAGTTTCATTTCAGTCTATCCCTCCCTTTTCCTTTTGCTTCAGGATTTCATGAATTGAAATAAAAGCACACAGAGAGAGGCAATGTAGGTCAACCCTTCCAGAAATTAGCAGGCTTTGCACTCTTCAGCATCTAGGCATCTCTGCCTCCCACTCAAAGCTGGAAAGCCTGCCTTTTGCACATCCAGTTCACGTTGGACTGAGCATGGGGTGCACCAGCAAATAAGCAAAGAAGTCTTTTTCTGTTGAGGGCTCTTACAAGTCTCAATCATGTCTTGTTCTCTCTGTCTGATAAACTTGCCTATCTCATTTGTAATATAGCAGAAGCTGTAATACTGTGTGGTACGTGAGGCTCTGGGAGCCTTTCAAGCTATTATTTTCTTGGCTCAGTAAATGCAAGTAGAATTGATTTACCAGACTCTAAAAAAATCTCTCTTGTAGCAGTCCAAACTAGTATTTAAGTAGAACTTTTTCAGCAAAAAATCAGAACTAGGAAGCAGACTATGATAATTCACTTATTAATGTAAAAAAGTATATAACTTGTATGCATGACAGTGATCTTATACTTACAGGTACATTAACAAGTTTAATACACCATTCCATTTCTCATGTCTATAATTCTGTGAACTCCTGAAAACAATGTCTTCCCCCTCCTATGATATGTCACCTATATACTACCCAGTCAATAATCTTTTACAGAGTCTAGGAAAAAATATGCCAGTAAGCCACTAATTTGTTTTCTAGTCTTCCAAGATTTTGATTTTTGGCAGACAAATAACATTTAGATAGTTAAGTCTATTAGCACATTCATGTAATGCTCTTAGAAATAGACCTTGGTACACTGGCAAAAACCTTAATCACTTGTACAGTTCATGCTCTTACTAAATTCCTCAGATTGGGGATACATAAGCAATGTGGTCCTATCAGTCTCTGTCCTGCAATAAGGTAATTGAGCCTAGAGCATATTCCCGCAATGCCAGGGATCTCCAATGCACTGATACAAATCCTACGCTTAAATCTTGCCATAAACTCCGTTCAAACAAATCCCTCCCTACCTTAACAAGGCTCTGCAAGGAATGATGTCTCTTCCTTTTCCCTTACTCGCTCTCTCCTCACATACAGACTCTTGCACAATTTAATGGAGGACTGGGCTTAAAAATAGAACTCCGACTAAATGAAATATACTGAATTAGTTCAATCACTTATCAAGAAATGGTGACTATGGGTATGAATATTAACAAACCAAAACAGCTGGAGCATTAATGAAGACAGCGTAGACAAACTTTTAAAAAAAAAAAAATTTTGCAGGATGAATGATAACCACGAACATTGGATAACTGCTGAAGCTTAAGTAAAATAAAATATTTTTTTAATACTCTTTTCTCAGTGTGGAGTGGCCTATGTTTTTATTAATCTTAAAAAGCAAAAAATAAAAACCTCAAAAAAAGCCCTTAGTAAGCACACTCAGGAAAAAAACATTTTACGTCTAATTAGGATGGCATATTATTTATGTATCTAGATTGTAATTGCACTCACTTGATATACTCATTAAAATTATTGTCATTACAATCAAGCTGCTTACTTTTTTCTGACTGCATTAGATCTAATATTCAAGGAAAGGAGAAAAAAACGAGTCCTGAACAAGATTCTGGCACCAGGCATCCCTTGGATCTGAACTGAATCCTATTTCTTTTGACAGAGAGAAATAAATATTGTTAAATGACTATTACAGAGTTCTAAAAGCTTGCACACGCATACAGGGCCAGCCCACTGCCATTTCTCCTAAACCTCTCCGTTGCTCCACAGTAGCCCCATTAGGATGCTCCTTCTCAGCTGCGCGCTGGCTCCTGCTGCCCACCATGACTCACCTGACTCCACAGCTGCGCTCGGCGTGGGCCACGGCCCATTTCTGCCTCCAGCCTTGGTGCTCCCCATGTTCTCCAGCCTGCGCTCTCGGGACCCACCTCCCTCCACAGAGCAGCACAGTCCAACCCTCTGCAGTTGCTGCTCAGCCCGCTGCCCTCCGGCCACACATGCAGGGTGCGAACGAGTACTGCAGCGGGGCACCTGCCCAGCCCTGGCTCTGAATTGAAGCAATGCAAACAGGGCAGAGGCAGGGATTTACAGACTTCCTGGATCTGTCCCTCCACGCCCGGAGGGACCTAACCATTCCTGCTGCACTACGCAGCTCTGGGTGCATTTCTGCTCTTAAAAGTCAATCTGTTTCGTCTTAGCAATGCCCCTGTACCCCTCCACCCCCCATCTGAGTTTCCAGAGAAAAAAAGATCACGCCACATAGTTCAACGTAAGATGTTTAGGAACATACTGTGGAATTGGTTCCAATTCCTTTTGGAGTCAGTCTTTCCAAGGGCTTCAGAAACACGCATGCTACACAGTGTTTTTTACAAGAGAGAGGGAAATACGTTTTTACTGAGAGGGGTATATACAAATTATTATCCTATTAGCTTCAAACATAACATGAGTTTAGGCATATTTTTCAGAAATAGTCCCTCGTCCGTTTCCATAACGGCGACTACTGAAACAAGTCAAATAAAGCTTGATAGACTTCCGCATAAGACCTCAGTCCAGCATAGTAGTTAAAAAAAATACAAGCATGAAACTTCCCCACATCACTTCCATTTTTGGAAACAACGAAATGCCAAACTGTTCAGTGTAGTTAAGTCCCATGTAGGCATACAGCATGTAGTAACTACCTCTTTGGAGTCAGTTTGTTAAACTTCTTGCATTTTTGAAACATTCAACTATCTTGTGAAAATGTGAGAAAGATTTCTGAATCACACTTTTAGGAGATATAACAAAAAACGGAATTAATTTAATTACCTTTTTATTAGCTTAGTTTCACTTCACTGGAACAAGTCTTTATTCTCCATTTCTGAAGACTTTAAAAATAAACAATGGGGGAAAAATTAATAAAAAGTAAAGTTACCAAGAGCAATTACAAACAATCTTAGGATCACAAGTCTTTACTACAATAATTAAAAACATTAAGTATTTTTTTCTTAAGAATTCAGTTATTTCTACCATTTTGGGTGCTGAATTATAAATAGTACCTTTGCAATACTCTGTGCTTCTTTGTCATGTTAACCCATCTTGCCCACTGAGGAAGATTTAGTTTAACTATTCTCAGAGCTGAATTCCTGCTAAGAAGTTGAATTAGTATAAAAATATTTTAATGTGCATCAACATCTGGTAGTGTAACTAGAATTTTCTTCCTGAGGAAATTACATTAATTCTTCTTTCTTCCCTTTGCAACAAAACATGCTATTTTACTTATTTATTTCTGTCCACTTACAAAGCAAAATACAAAAGAGCAATTTTGGTAATGTCTTTTCTCTTTCTCATAAATATTTTGATTATATTTTATTTAAACAGAATCCACACAGAGCACATACTGTAAGAATTCTGACACAAATGAAATAATAAAGTTGAAAGCTTTTACATTTTCTTACATAGTGGAGCTGTGAGATTTTTATAAAACTTTAGTGAAATTCAGATCAAGATTGAGATTTTTAACCTCTGACTCTTCCCTAAATATCAGGAAAGCATTCCACAGCAGCAATGAGGTTTCAACACTGCAACCTTCTTCTAAGATTAGGAGATAAGACTATTACACACACAGACACACAATGTATTTCATGTATTTTTAATAATTAAGAATCATTCTGATCTGCCCTCTCCCTGATGGGGAGGGCATCTTCTCTTCCACTTTTCACCAAAACACAAGTCTGTTGGACACCTGGACAGGCTGGAGAGTTGGGCGGAGAGGAATCTCATGAAGTTCAACAAGGGCAAGTGTAGGGTCTTGCACCTGGGGAGGAACAACCCCATGTGCCAGTACAGGCTGGGGG